>VZTV01069899.1:10000-22299 GCA_013400875.1 Anhinga rufa | reverse complement strand
CCGCCGTTCTGTGGTTCTGTGATATGCATACTGTATGTTACTGTTGTACTTTAAATACTTATATTCACATCCTTCTCCCGCCTCCGCTGGAAAAGCCCCCTGAGCCTTCCATGAGCTGAGGGAGAACTGGCAAAGGCAATCACCAGTTTCAAATCTGTGCAAAAACTGTGTTTCCATGCCGGATCCTGGTGACTGGATCCTGGAGCCAGCATGCTCCACACTCAGACCCACGTTAGACTGCAGCACAGCACCCCCCCGCCAGCTACCAAGGCACATACATATACCCCAAAATGTGTATGGGCACTCCAGCAGTTTCACAAAACTTCAGTTAATGCAGTAATACAGAAGGGTTCATTTTTTTTGCGCTAATAGGTATTGAAAACAAATTCTGAAACCTCTTTCACAACGAGCAACCGTCTTGTTTCCAGCCAGCTGTAGTTACAATCCCAGTAACAATGTCAGAGCCACAGGCAGAGAGTATTGACCAGTGATTGAAGTCAATATACACGACATCAATGAAGGTATTGCATAGATTTTTCTCAGGGAAGCAAAAAAAAATCATAATTTGAAGGGTTCTGGTTAATCCTGTGCTTGCCCTGAATTCAGTGGCATCAGTTCAAAATGCTGTGCTTTGTAATAAGCATATTTTACAGTGCCTCAAAAACTTACATAAGAACATGCATGTTTCTATGAGAAGTGTTTTGTTCCTCCTGTAGGCTTTTATCTGGCTATATCTGCTCAATATATTAATTAAATATAAACCTCAAAGCTGATCTTGCAGTGTTCATCGACTGATAATAGCTGATGCTCAAGTATCCTCTATTAAATGCATTGTTCTTTTCCTGTGTAGCAGAATACACAACCAAAAGGGATTTGTAATTCATCTTCTTAATATTACCTCTAATAAATCTGTGTTTAATTCATTTATTTATTTATCATTTATCTGTTCCAAACAATTCAGGTTTGAAATCATGATTTGCGTACACCTTTCTCTCCCATGAAACCCAGCTGGAGCCACTGTCCTTTTGGGAGTTACAAAGTCTAAGGCTGCATTTCTCCCTTCTTACCGGGCAGCTCCTTGCTCACTGCCGCCATAAGCTGTTGATCCTGCACTACATTTCAGTGGTAAAGTTAATCTCATATCAACAGCTCATCCGTACACGCTGGGTATTGCACAAAGGAATGTGCATCACAAGTGCCACCTCTATGAAGGCACTATGCGTGCGATGTAGCCTGTTATCTCAACTGCACGCGGGCAGCTGGAATGCCCAGGACTTCCTAAAGACCTGTGATCAGACGGGCAAAAGTCCCACCAGGACAGGTGGGAAGAACCTGGAGGGGCCTCTCTGTCTCCACTGACTGTCTCCACTCAATTGCTAGTTTAGACCAAGTACCTGCTTGCAAATAAGATGAATTCTCCCCGATGTCATGAGCGCATGAACTCATTTACAAGGGCGTGAGCTTGCGGAGAGTCACCTCTTCTGCAGTAATTGCCTGCATCCATGCCCTTACCCCCCCATAAATGCAAAGTAACTCACTCCTCAGAGAAAGGTAACCTTGCATATAATGCAGCAAGAACTTGCACACATGCAATTACAGCCAATGCACTGTAAAATTATCCCCCAGCTGTCTCATGGTATCTTATTCAGGTGTCCATACCTTTAATCTCGGTGTCTCCTGGCTCCCAGTTTTGCTAATACACTGCCTCTTTTGCCTGGCACAGTTCACTGAGGCTGTGTACAGGTGTTAGATCCACCTGCACGAACAGCCTGAGGCTTCGGTCTTATCAAGTATAGAAAAACCTGATCCCTGTCTGTGCAATCCTCCACTCTAAATTCCTGCTGGCAGTCACCTGGTCTCTTAACTTCCAGTTACAGGTCTGAGCTAAAGCCCGCTGAGGCTGTGGGAGCCCTTCCATTGATTTCCACGAGCTCTGGATCACTGCTCCCTCTCAGCCACATATGTAGACAAATACCTGAACACCTTCACCCAAGTAGTTCAGATAATCAGAGTACTATTGTATTTATATATGCCTTTAAAAAGGAAGACATTTAGAGAGAACATTTATTCTATTTCATGATTAAAAACAAACCACCGCCTTCTATGTGATTGGAAAGGACTCAGAAGATATCTGTTTACCAATTTCCTACTGGTAGCATCACCTCCACAGCAATAACTAAATCACCTTCACATTCCTCTCGGTGAAGCCATTAAGCCTAGAAACATGCTGTTTTTGGCAATACAGAAATCAAAGTGGTAGCGCAGCAGAGAAGATCTGTGTTAAAGAACAAAAATCCACATGCTGCTTCAAATATCAACAAGGAACCCTGAAATTTTCTATCAATTTCTTTTCATGGCCTTGTGACATTTTCAACTAAAAACTATATTGCTTAACATCAAGGCACTTTGAGAGAGCTTCAGTTGGAAAAGGTAATTTTTGAGTGAGACTCAGCAGAAAAAGGTAATTTTTCAGAGAGGTTCACTGGAAAAAGGTAATTTCAGAACCAATTGCTGCATTCTTTTGCTGTTATTTTGTCTCTTTTCTAAGTAGCCCTAATGTCATTCATGGACACACTATGTCAATACATCAGTACTGGCCAAGTCGTTTGTGCAAAGTAAGTTTACAGAAACTGTAGCTTTAGGCTATGTTATTCCAGGACTGTGAAGATCAAACAATGCAATTTCACTTGGAAGTTTCATCAATTTTGCATCAATGTTGATGCCAGAGCAGGAGACCTGCTCACAGAATCATAATTTCATCCTGCTAAAACTTTTGTTTTTGATAGAGAATCTAATTTCATATGATGATAGGTTATGCAGTAATACCATGTATCCATAATACCAACCTACCAGAGCCATATTGCTTTGCTGTAAATTGAAGCGAAGGTAGAGAGGAATTTTTAATAGCCAAGCTAAACCACATCAATTTATACTGTTTTGGGATATGAAGGGCAAAAAACCCCCAGTTTTTGAATGCAGGTGTTATTATATGTTATTTGTACAAGTGGAAGAACAAGAACAACAAAAAGCCCAGAGCTTTCATCTGCTTATTTTCTGAAAGCTTTGGAAAGGGAGTAATGTATTTCAGCTTTAATGGCTTGAAACAAAAATCTCTGAAAATTATTAGGCCCCTCATACATGTACCCTTTGATTGTAGCTCTACAGGGAACGAAATGACTCTTGCAATGTGAGACGCAAAAGTTGCGGTGTGCAAGAATCATTGCAAAGCCTCACATTTTTAAGTAAAATAGCAACAACGATGGTCAAAGAGTTAATTCCACCCTTTCAGTTATGTCTGCCTATGTGTTGAATATCAGATTGTCATTCATTTCTTCTTTGCTACCTAAATAAAAAGCCTATTCAGAAGAGTGTATTCAGGGTTTAGCATGTGCACAGGGCGTTGCGCTGGGATCTGGCACACAACATCCACCTTTGGCACCTCTGCAGTGAGATTTGCTGTGGCAGGAACACGCTAACCCAAAGGCCAGGAATTGTCTTTGGTTTTAAACCGCTCAACTTTCCAAAGCTCTATATTGGCTTCCTGCAGAAATAGGTGCAGGCACATCCCTCAGCTCAGCAGCCACATGCAAGGGAGTAAACCACTCTTGGTGAGGAGCTTTTCAGAACTGGGACGAGAGGGATAAATCCACTCCAGAGTCTCAAACATCATTTAGAAAGGATTGCTTCTATATCTCCTGCTATTTAGGTCCATCTACAGCCGTCACAGCGGTTTCCTGGAAGCACACAAACACGGGATCTCTTACACTGGGAGCCGCCAGGATACAGCATTGTAGTAGTTCAAACTCATTTTTGGAAGTTCAGCCTAGCTAAAGGCCATATTCATGAAAAAGTTATGTAGCATTTATAGATTCCTTTTTTTTTTTTTTGAAAACTACTCAGAAACGTGTGGATGAACTTTTCAAAGTAAAGTATACGCTTTTCCAATCCATTACACTTCTTTTTTCCCCTGAGCACCAGTAGCTACCTTTCTGCCACGCTCCCAGGAACACACAGGGCAAAAAGGGGGCAGGAGTCATCTCAAAATCTATTCCCTCCTTCAAACACACGAGCAGTTGTACAATTATTAAAAACAAACCTTCTGAGAAGACCAGTCCATAGCGTAGCTGGCACAGGGCTGCTGTGGCTCATGCTCTGGGCACTTACAGTACCAGAGTAAGGTGCAACTCTTCCCTTCTGCCGCTCTGAAATAGAGGAGCACACGCCCGACGTGCCCTGCACCGTCCCGTCGCCAAACACACAGAGCAAAGTTCAAAACTCTAGCCTAAAAGAAAGAGAAGAGCCTGAAACTCTGGCAGTGCTTAGGTTGACGTAAACTTTTTTTTTTTGTAAGCATACATATAGGCAGAAAGGCTTCAGCCTGTACCTTAACTATCTTGGGCAGCATTTTCTGTTGTAGGGCTTGTTCCTTTCTGCAGCAAACAGCTGTAATGCTGGGGTTCTTAGCACACGGAGTCTCTTCCTTCTACCCTCGCTTCTACTGTCCTCACATCAGGTCTTTGAGGGAAGGCTTGGGATTGCTGCCTTCTTCCAGGACCGTTTATATGTCAAAATAGGCTGCGCTCTTCTTTTCCCCGCTGTTGGTTGATTCAGATTACATACCTTTCTAATTTATTTTTAATTTGGAGGATGAACATGCCCTAGATCAGAAGAAAAAAGATCAAACTAATCATCCTAAGGTAGAATTGAAAAACGCCCATTCAGAGTTACAAACGAGATGGTAATTTCACTTCAGAAAATTTTGCTTTAAGATGTTGGCTATAGGACAAAAGATTTGGCCTTAAAAGGTGGGAACATCCTGTGGCTTGTTGCTGCTAATGCTGATGAGCAGGGCAGGTGGACAGCCTGCCCAAGGTCCACGCTTAATAAAATCCGTCAGTAACATGGGTTTATTAACAGAGCCTAATGCAGAGCCGGGAGAGGTGCCACCAAATGTGGAGCATCCCCATGGCTCCTGCTGCTCTCCATCTCCACTGCCCTCGGAAGGGCCAGCTTTTGCAGAGAAACCTTTCACCGTGAAGCAAAATTTCCAGTGAGTGAAAGGAAGGAAAGGGTCTCTTAAGGTTTGTCAGAGCTAAGGAGGACGAGTCCTCTGTGCTGCGGGAGCACTGCTTGCTTGCTCTTTGGGTGGAAGAGCTGCGTGACCTCCTGCTGCTGCTCTTGCCTGCGCAGGCCAGGGTTGTGCTGTGCATTTGGGCAGTTGCTGGTCTATCTGCAGCCCGTACTGCATGCCAGTCGCTCGGCGGAGAGAATGAACACCGGGAGGACGATCGATTAGCGAGGGAGGGCAAAAGTCTGCAGCACAGACTTAAGGCATTTTATTTTTGCTTTCTGCTTTCTTTTTATCTCCTCTTTCTCATGTGGCTGGCTGGGCTCCTTTTATTCTGCGGCCGTGGTGCTGAATGCTGATGACAATGTGGCATTCATTTTAGGGGCAGTACATGCAGGCTGCGAGCATCTGACCTTTAGGAGAGAAAACGGGTGGATACTGTGGGTTTTATGGCTGAAAGATATTGATGCTTTACTTCTTGACACTTATTCGAGTAAGGGATGTTGACATACATCAGGTCCTAATGTGTATATTTGAGCAGCACAAAGCAGAAGGTGTCCAAGGAAGCAGTAGCATGCGTAGTTGATAGTTCCTTTGTTTTAATGTTGCCCTATTTTAATGAGTTTTTCCTCAAATCCTGATGTTAGTTCTAGGCTGTTAATAATTTGATACTACGTAATGCTATCCCAGACGTAATGCTATAAATGTAATCCAAAGACGGGGTGATCCTGGGATCAAAAACTTTAGGTATTAGTGAAAAGTACCTGTCGAGAGAATGTGCTGAAAGTTGCTCCAAACCGACCAGTGCTGGAGACCCTCGTCTCTCGGGTCGCAGTAGCAGTCCCAGGCTTGGTTGCTCCTCAGAACGTGCCATGTTGAGTCACACAACAGATTTCACGCCATCTAAGCACAAAGCCAGCCTCCAGGGATGCCACCTATTAATATATTCCTAATCAACATAAACAAGTGCAAAAATGCAGAGCAAGACTTTCAAGACTGGCTGTAACGGGCCTGCCTCGGTCAGTCTTTGACAGCCATTAACAGACAGCACTTAGGGGAAGCCAACATGCCAACGTCAACGTGCCCAAAAAGGCTGATTTTGCAGAAGCGGTAAGCATGCAGACATGGAGCATTCAGACATAGAATCACAGAATCATTAAGGTTGGAAAAGACCTCTAAGATCATCAAGTCCAACTGTCAACCCAACACCACCATGTCTCCTGTCTCAAAGTGCCACGTCTACACGTTTGTTGAACACCTCCAGGGATGGTGACTGGGCAGCCTGTTCCAATGGCTCACCACTCTTTCAGTGAATAAATTTTTCCTAGTATCCAATCTAAACCTCCCCTGATGTAACTTGAGTCCATTTCCTCTTGTCCTAACATGCCACTCACTTTCAAATCTAGAGGAAAAGAACTATTTAATGGAATTTGAAATTTTATATTATAATATTATGTGCAAGTACCTTTACTAAAATAATAAAATAAAATAAATAAACTATAAATAATAGACATAGACATGTATACATAGACATGTATATATGTATATCCACCTGTGTATACATATGTATACATACATTTATGTGTGTATGTGTATGAGTATATATATGTACACAATTGCAATAAATCCCATCAATAACAGGTGTTTATTAACAGAGCCTAACGCAAAGCAGGGAAAGATGCCTATAATATGTATATATAATATCTAGATAAGGTCCCTAAAATTTTTAAAAATAAATATATATTTTATATACATTGGGGGGGGAAGGGAGAAAGTGAAAGTGAGAGAGAGAGGTTACATTGGAAATGCAAACAGACCACCAGCCCAGGGGGTGAGAGATGCTCCCATTACTTATCTGGAATATGCTGATGGCCTCAGCCCAAGTCCTGACAGACATGTCTGCCACGTCATTTCAGTGGCAAGGCTTGTCACAAATTGAGGGCACATTTGCTCACAGACAGCAAATAAAGCCAAAGACTGAATGGCTATGGAAGCATTCTTACCCTGGCTATTAATTTAGGGTCTCTGGTATGTCCCAGGTCCATTGGCGACGAGGACTATCGAACTAGCATCTGTCAAACCAAACACTAATTGCACTGAGACAAATGGAAAAATACAATTTGCAGTTTTTGTCACGTGGCAAAGTACAGTATGAAGACCTGGCTGAGAAATACTCGCCTTTGGTTTCTGCTTCCCATGGAAAGCACATTCTATTAACATTTATGTTTATAATTATCCTGCAATTTTATTTAGGTTCAGTTGAACAGAGGCAAAACATGGCACTTTTCTCACAGATCCGAGCAGCTGATGGGCAAAGGTTAATTTGTCAGTACATGGACACATTAGCTTGTCACATCTGTTATTAATTGCAAACAGATATATTAGTCTAATTAAACATTGCAAAGGACTGACCTAAATTGTTCAATGGTCTGTAGCTACATATATTCTGCTATTAACACACTTCATGTTTCATGTTTAGCTTTTGCATACTGATGAGAAGTAGCATTCTTAATTGTAAAGCTAGTTATGTGTCTTGCAGTCACCACTTACTGCTGGTACAGTTAATGTGCTCCAAATGTAAAAATAAAACACATGTGACACAGCCATGTGAATTTTCTGTCAAATAGCAGCCATTCCTCCTCTGCCGTCTCTATTGCTCGCCTTCCTAAATGATTATTTTCCTTGGCAGCTGTCTAAGTGGCTTGTCGCAGTCTAATTTCAAAACTCATTATTAGGACAAACAGTTGCAGCGCATCAATAGTCCATCAGGATTAATTAAACTGGGAATCAGCAGCTGACTGTTAATCAGATCATTTGCAGTTGATCAGTGTAGGGACTATCATCAAGATATTACTGTAGTCATTTTTTATTATGTGTCCACAGCTTGTAACAAACCCCGTAATGACTTGATAGAAAATATTTGCCTTGCAAACAGCAGCTTCTTAGCAAGTGTTGGGCAGTGCAATTACTGCTTCAAACAGGATAAGCTCCAAACTGTACATTCATGACCTGATTCACTTTGTCCTACTGGCTTTGGATGCTCCGTTGCACGGAAATAAGCAAACCTCTCCTCTGGGGGGAGGCGTATTTGGTTTTAAAGCACAAGACGCCCAGCGCGTTACACCCTCTACTTTTGGTCTCACTTTGCTAAAGCAGTTTCCTGAAAATACATGGAGGGAAATGTTTTATTCTAACACTCCTACTTCTATCTTAATTCTCCAGCAGAAAAGATATTTAAAATGCTGAAGAACTGTTTTGGCACATATCATTTGTGGCCAATACGATCTGTTGACCTAGGAAATCTGAAAATCACTTGTGAAAAATAACTACAGGGAGAAAGATGGTTCATTTAATTTCTGTAACACAGAATCTTTCTTCATAAAGAAAATTAGAAGATATGTTTCCTAAGAACATATTTTAACTAAGTACTTCCCAGACAATTACCTCATTTTTAACTTAATATAGCAATAATTTTTAAAAAGTTCATTTTTATATAAAAAGACTACGATCTGACATGATTTGAAAACTACTTTTAGCTTGTAGAGTGGCTTTTCACAAAGAGAGCTGGTGCTTCTGGGAATGGCTCCTTGTTTTCTCTTTGGAGCAAACCCAAACACGGGGGGAAGTTAGCAAAGGGCAGGTGCCCAGGGACGTTTATGCCTGATGGAAATGTCAAAGGAGAAGGTTTCTCTATCAGTTTCTTCTGTTGCGTGGACAGCTAGGGGACCACAGCAGCTAATGAAGGATCATCTGAAGGAGTAAAGAAAGAATGAACATAATTCAAAGCAAGTCCGTATCACAGAGGGCATAAAACCTACGGATGGAAACTTTCAACTTCATCATCATGTAAACAGAGCCAGAGTCAGACTGGAAGTGATGTATTGCTCTTCTCTGCACTCATGGTAGGCAAGAAACAACCATATATTTATCTACTATACATATGGTTATTAATAATGAACAGTAACAAAATGATAGACTATGGGATTTGTGGGAGTCCACAGAAAAAGAAATCCAGTGAATTACCTGAGGAAAGTCAGTACCCCAGATAGGGCAGGAGGAGGCATCACTGTTGATACATGTCTACATGAAAACAGACGAGGAGGTAGGAAAGGCTGCATGTCTATGCGCACTATACTCACAAATGTGTTTTAAACAAGCAGCATATCAAACAGCAAGCTTTCTTGTCTCTTATCTCTGCAGCGCTCGGGGAGTTGATGAGATATGTAAATTCCTCTGCATATTATTTTCGGTGATCCGTGGCTACTTTGAGGTGATGCCCCTGTGCCCTACAAATCCTCGAGGGCTCCCAAGAGTGACTTGGACTTTGCTTTGGGCCATCCTTACACTAAGGTTGGCTGCCCCAGAAGAAGATGAAATGGCACAAAACAAACCTCCACTGCTAACAAGTTTCACACCAAACACAGAGCCTGACGGCACCCTCCATCCTCCTCCTCCCTGGCACCTGGTGACTTACCACATTTCCAGGGCTCGAGCAGTCCCTTGCAGCCTGCAGCCCATGCAGGGTGGCCACCGACATCCCCTTGCTGGGTTTCATCCCCTGTAGTAGCCAAGATGAGAGAAAGCTAAAAACTGACTCCAATGGTCAAGATCCCCCCAGGGCCCTGAGGAGAAGGGCAGTGGGCACTCTCTCCAGAAAATGGTGTGATTCAAGCATGTTGTAAATGCTGCTCCTGCCTTTTCTGCTAAACTGCATTTCTGCACTTTAATCAGCATTTTTCCTATTGCAGAACAAAGCCAGGGGAGAAGTCTACCCATGACCAAAACGTCTACTTGGGGCAGTGACGCTAATTTTAACATGTGCCTGGTGGCTTCATTATCTGAGATTACAAAGATGGTTAAGTAAAATGACATACTTTATGTTGTTTAGCCAACAGAAAATACCCCTTGGTGTGAGGAGTGTAAGGAATGTGTCATTCCTCAGTATGTTAAGGCAGAAATAAGAAGCTGGTATTAGAAGAGGAAAAATCCCAGCCCTGCTGTTTCTTGCCACCCTATCAGCCTCGCTGCCCTAGGCAGGAGCTGTGTTTGCTCGCACTGGAGGGCTGCCCCCAGACAAAGTGCATGCAAGCGGCTTATAACACACATGCCCCGGGCACTGCGGTTTAGGTGACAATGAGGCCAACTCTTTACATTACGGATTTAAATAGGGCTCAATTTCTGACTTCTCCTGCTGTACTAAAATCAGAGGTGCTCACTATTAGGAGACATATTGGGAAATGTGTGTCTTCCTTTAAAGTATACAACATGCCTTTTCTCCTTGATGATAATCGCTGGAGGAGCTGTGGAGGCCATGGTGACTAATGCTATGCCCATATGTTCTGGATGCAGCGAGTAGCACAATAATTTTTTGTGGGCAATCTTTGATCAGCTTCTGACACTGATGAGATGGAAATTAAATTTTACATGCTCTAATGGCACTGCCTGGAGAGTGTATAGTGGAATTACAAAAAGAGACCCAGCGCAAGGAAACATACAGAATCTGCCTTCCTGCAGCCTGCTGGAGCTCGCTGGCTGGTAAAATGCTTGTAAGGTGGAAAGGACTGACTCCTGCCCCTATTCCAGTCAAGTACTCCAAATGTATCCAGACACTGACATATGAGAGAAATACACAACAAAAAAGAGATACGGCCATATGGTTTACCTTTAATGATTGGCCATGTAAGTAATGTCCATCTGGAGACGGAAAGCCATCAAGTCTGTGCATGATGGTTTATGTTGGTTTAGGAACAGCCATGTATTTTGGATTATTTCTGGATCTGCAGGTATGCTTCAGGAATCTGGTTTTCTCATTTTGCTGCTATGAAACACAAACACCTGTGAACAGCAATCCTTTTTTCATGGAGACCTGTGCAGCACTGTCTTTCTTTGACGTAGTGGAAGATGCCTCATAGTCTACGGAGAGCTGAACGGAGCCTGCTCTGAGAAGCTGTGCGTGTGCACCAGGCAGCAGCCCCACCGCCCTGCTGCTTGCTGTCGATTCTGCGGCTGCCGCTGCTGCCACCCAGCCCTTCACCGCACGCCTGCCGGAGCCGTTTCTGGAGCAAAGCAGAAAGGGCAGACGCATCCAAAACCAAAGTGCTTTTGTGGGTCTCTGTAAGCTCTTAGACTACAACACTGTTTGCAGTATTTCTGATGGATCTTAACAGTTATGTGTTCCTTTTATCCCCTCCAAACCTCAAGTGGACGGGATTTGGATGACTAGATGTCCCATCCGAGGGAAGTGTTCAATGATACCAAAGAC
The DNA here is from genome assembly GCA_013400875.1 of Anhinga rufa. Taxonomy (NCBI): domain Eukaryota; kingdom Metazoa; phylum Chordata; class Aves; order Suliformes; family Anhingidae; genus Anhinga; species Anhinga rufa. Next base: position 10,969 of record VZTV01069899.1, on the reverse strand, counting down.
AGACCAAGATGCATTGCCACGGAGCAATTCCTTTTTCCACTCCTGAACTCTTCACTTCTGCTACAGGGCTTTTCCTGGGGTTTTCCTGGGGCTAGTACAAGAAAGATACTGCCGTTGTACTGATGTTGCTGCTAATGAGAACACATGGCTACCAGAGCAGCTAGCAGAAAACCACTCGCTAATCAGCCTGACTTGGGCGCGTGATACAGAAAAAATGCTACTGAGACCTAAAAATGAAAGGAAAAGAAAAGTAGACCATCTTATCTAAACTCTTGCTCTAAGGATCTGGTATACTAGATAATTCCTTTCTGTTCCTTTGGTGGCTGTATATAAGATATGGTTTTTCTTTAGTGAATGGCTTCATCCTGGAAAACAGCCAGGGATAGCCAGGCCCCAGACTAGGCCAAAGACACCGCATCTTCATCCTCCAAAACACAAAGCACATCCTGCCATACCCCGCTGTCATGTCTCACCATGATGGAGAGTAATGTTAATTCAGGTAATTCAGCTGGTGGTGGGTCTCAAAAGTGGTGTTGGCTCCCCAGATACCAAATCTTTTGATATCAGCTTTAAGAATTAAATCTACTTGTCCAAAAAAGGCACATCAGTATTAACAGCAATACTTTACTGAAATCCAAGAGGAGTTAGCCAGGCAAATCTGAGGGAGATTATGGGAGAGGGCTACCATCTACCTGACAGCCCACCGTGGGCAGTGTCCTGCGGACCAGAGCACCCTGCCTGGGCTGTGGGAGACCTGGCCCTCGTCTTATGTGTGCTGGAAGCTGACCAGCTGGCAGATGTTCCTCCACGTTGCCCCTCTCTCACTCTCACCCCCTTTTCCCAGAGGAGATCCATGTTCCTACTGTGCAGAACAGATTTTGGGAATCCCATGGAATTATGTAGCATAGGGAAACCATTCCCCCCACATCTATTCAAGCTGTACCCACTGTATCTCCGATGAGCAGCTAA
>VZTV01069899.1:0-5000 GCA_013400875.1 Anhinga rufa | reverse complement strand
GGCTCATCCACACCAGAGAAGAAAGCCAGAATAACACTTCCCAGACAGAGTGGTCTACAGGTGCTGCTCCAGTATATGCATTTTGTGATCAGAACTCTACCCTCTGCAATACTCACCACCATCTTTACCAATGCTCCTCTTTTCACTTTATATAGGGTTTGGTTTTTTTCCTGGAGGATAGATAAGTGCACGCTATGTATTGCACATAAAAAAATAAAAGGTGGGAAATAAAGTTTCTCCAGAGCTAGCTTGGAACTGAAGAATTACACTTAATCAAATTGATTACCAATAGAGTGCAGACCAATAGGGGTTAAGAGGTCAATTTTAAAAACAGATTATTTTATTATTTTTTTTTTAGTGAGGATGAACATCCAGAAGAGCCCAAGGTAATTAAGTACTATAATGCGGCAATTCCTCCGATGTTTCAGCCTAAAGCTCGGGTAGGTTGTGAGCGGGCTGGTATCAGCTGCGCAGACTCCAACGGCTGCTCTGTCAGATTTGGGTCCTCTTTGTCCCCCGGCATAACGCAGTGTGTTGGGTCCCTCGTGCCCAGCGAAGCCTCGGGAGCAGGGCTGGGTCCTCGCTGCAGCAGGAACGCATGATCAGGTGGTGCCACACGAATGGAAGCCAGAGAGGGACAGTAGCAACTATACCAACGTATTCAAAACAAGGGACGTGGTGCATTTGCTATTGGACCACTGCATATCAAAAAGAGATTGAACCGGGTCCCNCAGCTTTTTTAAGCTTCTTGTTCTTGCCTATTGTTATTTAGCTTTCATGCAGCTGTAGCCCTGAGAACAATCCGAGTTTGATTTTATAAAACCTGATCTTCACCTCTTTCTTTGACTGCATTTAGCTGTTGTGGAAATACGGAGGAAAACATGCCTATTACAGCGGGAGAAGTTAACATACCTAAATGGCACTTCTTTTATAAAGGGAAGGTTGTAATAAGTCATGTGATTTAGAGTAAAGGCAGCACAGTGTGCAATGGGAGCAATTTTCTGCCCCTCAAACAGCACTTCAGGTGATGTTGTTCATCTTTCTGTGACTCGCTGTGTCAAAGCATGCCCAGAGCAGAGGCGTTCAGGGACCCGACAAGCCGTAAGTGTCCAGCTGAAAAACCTGGGAGATATCCCAGGGCTCGAAGAGTTCACTTTTTCAGTTGCTCTGATTTACTTCAGAATGCACCTTTAGGGAATTTATGTCTTCCATTCCTTTAGTTTCCCATTTCCTTTCTTGTCATCTTTAAAAATCCATTAAAGATCACAGAGACAGTTTCTCCGAGCTTCCATTTCTGAGGGGTTGTGGAGCTCCATAAAGCGTGCAGTTCCAGAGGTGAACTGACTCTTTTACTCTCTGCACCTTGATGTTGTTAGGACGACATTTTAATTAAAGGTGGTGGTTACAGACTGAGAAAACAAGCTGAATCCAACAGGGAAACAAACAGTTTTCACTCATAAGGACTTAATGACAACTAGCTAACCAGTCTCCTTCTCTCTGAGCAGGCGAATATCAAAATGCAAGATAAAATGGGGGATTTGGTCTCTCAAGGTGTTTGTTCGACAGATTTAAAACTATAGTAGTCCTATGTTTGCCAAAAGCAATCATTTAGGCTTTTAAGGTGTTGCTAAAATAAAAAATAAAGCTACTTCCCTTAATAACAAGCAACTGCAGTAATCCAGCTTGCATTTGTATTTTCCATACCAAACATTTTATTAGTCACATATGGTGATTGGTATTTCACCTATTTTACAATATTGTTACAAGTTTCCCTACAGTAGAGTAAGTTTACATTCGAATGCCACACCACCCTTGCTATCATTAATTTAGATTTGTCTATCACTGCATGCTTGCTGCTTTGCCCTAGGTATTATAATAACTATAGCCTGCTTGTCATTTCCTGCTAACATTGCCTTACCTGTAAAACTGCAGTAGCTCTATTTCAGCTTCCCCAGTTTCTGCCATCACCTTACCTATTAGAGTAGAATAAAAGAACATTTCTCGGGTGCATTCGTAGATATTTTCATCATATTTCAAATGCATTCGGACAATTGCTGCACATTTGCACTAAAACAAATGGAATAATTCCCCACGTCTCTTCATGTATGGGATATTTCCTTCCCTGTTCAAATTATGGCCAGTCCCTATTTAGGCAGAATTGGAAGGCAATGCTCCCACATACAGGAGATCTATTTGGTTTGTTGATATCATATGCATATGCATGAATGTGTCTGTGTTCATACATGTTTGGTTTTTTAAATATGCAACATTTCCAAAGCACTTAAATTTAATAGAAAACCTAGAGTTTAAAGTGCAAAATTTAAAAAGAAATGACAGGTCAGGTCACTTGGATATGGACTGATTTTAAGGTAGCAAAAGCAGCATGCCATTAACACAAGACCTTAATTACACACACTACTTGTGACTGCACCAATTACTGTAACTGGGCAAGAGTAGTCAGGTAAGCAGGACTGCCAATGAAACCAGCTGTGTGAGTGGACCTGCCGTGGGGCTGCCGAGCTTTGCCTTCCTTTGGAAAGAACAAAACCCTTCTGAAACATTTTCCTGTTGCTAGACTCCTGCAAGAGCGGATGCTGCAGTCAGAGCAATTTTACTCACATAAAAAAAAGTCTGCTCCTAATAAATGTATCGCTCGGTAGGAGGGTGCTGAGAGGGGCTCGCATCCTGCCCTGGCTCTGAACAGAGCCCCATCTGTGGGTATCGTGCCTGTTCCTACTGGAGGGAGTTTGCCTCCCCTATAGCACTTGCAATCCAATCTAGGAGAAGATGCAATAAGTGAATTTATTAATCCATAGAGGGTGGGGAACAAGCAACGTAAACAACAAAAAGACTATGTGTTAACCTATGGGCATATCTCGATGGTTCCAGATTTAGCCACATGTGCTAAATTGGACCATTAAACACTGTAAAGCAAATGGCGTACTGAAACGCTATAACAGCCATGTAATTTATACCATGTTACGCAGGGTAGAATAAGTTTCTCGTAGTAAACAGGGTCTCATTGGATGACTAGTCTCCAACGGTAAATTTTCACATAATTAAAGTGGACACGGTTTAGAAAAATGAAAAGGCTAGAATATAAGGCTCAGCTGCAAATAATATTAAATGGCATTATCAATAACAGAGATCCCAGGGTTTGCATATTAATTGTAAGAAGGTGCTAATTTGAGTGTTTTAAGCTTGCATTCACAAGCTTGTTTACATGCTTTGTTCCACCTGGACCTGTTTGGAGGTTTGTCAAAAACCTAACAAGCAGAAAAAGATTGCATTTGAAAATACACATACATGTTTAATTAAGCCAGGGCCACCGAACATTCCTCAATATATTTAGCTGTTGAGATTTAAGCACCACCAGAGCATCAGGCATTATCACCTTTTGAAGTACTGCAGAATCTTTAATATTTAAAGCACAAAGCAGACTTTAATATAAAATTCTAGCAGACCACAGAAGATTAAAGACGCATTATAAATGTGACAGTTTGTAAATGGAACACCAGTATTAAAGGGAACCCCCCTGATATTTTATAGCATATTTTTCAGGTGTATACTAAATTATAAATACAATTAAATAGCAGTAATTATTCTCTGGGAGGGGATGGCAGTTTAACTCTTCTAGAAAATAGTGATTAACTGTAATGTAGGGAAGTGGTAATATGTGTTTTACCACACTTCTTGCAGCCAAACTTCACGCAGAAGTAGAGTCTTCAGCTAATTTAAAACCACCCTAGGGCCCTACATCCGTGGGCACAATGTCTTCCCTTCCATGAGGCAGAGAGTGGGGAGGGTTGCTTTCTTGGTGTCCAAACCTCTTGGCTTTTACTTAAACTATACAGCTGTTCTCCATTACTGTAGATGCTGCTGCTGCTACGAATTGCAAGGGAGGGAGGGCAGCAGGGAGACCACAGAGGAGTTAAACCATTACCTCCTGAAGAATTTTAATCCTGAATTAAGATGGAGCAGTGTTGGCTCTTCACAGTCACGCAGGAAATTTTGAAAGGCAGGGAGCAAACCTTACTGTACACCAAATTAATTTGTCAATCATGTGTACCCAGACCAACAAGACTCGTATTTAATAGGTTACATGAATCCTTTAACTTAATAAATAAATCCCATAGGACCAGAATTACCCCATTCCTTTACTTGGCTCTGTTTCTCCAGAGGGATAAATATCTTTGGGAATCATGGCAACCATTAAAAATCTCAAGGACAACATTTGGAGCAGACTCTCTGCTTGCCACCTCTGGTGAGGAGTTGAGATAGGCCCGCTAGAATTGGAGCCTAGCTTTCCTGGAGAGCGCGGGCCGATGGCAGCTCAGTGCGGCGGGCAGCGCAGGGACCCGTCTCCTCCGCGGCAGCCAGGATTTTAGCGCAGGCCTGCCAGAAGGAGGCTGCTCGAGGAGTATGTCTCTCGGGACTGAGACTTGGGTGACATTTTTCTGTCCTCCTCTTTCTGCCTTGCCCCTCATACCCACTTCCCTTTAAGAAACAAACTGATTGGGGCAGCACTTTTTATTTTCACCTGTCGCTCCATAAAATTTGTTGGAATTTTGTTTTAGGAGACCCTCAGACTAGGATGATTAATATTTAGCAATTTGCATCTTTGAAGGGGAGGATTCGTTTTGAAGGCCACCTGCATCCAGACACTTTCACCCTCTCTGGGGAACAACCCCCTGAACATGGCACATTTTGGGAAGCTCTCCGCAGCTCAAGATAGGGGCTCAAGACTATCAAGGGAGATGCTTGCAGAAGCTGTGGCTCCTGGAACACATTTCTCTGACCAGAACATCTCTTACTCACCCCGTCTCCACCTGGGATTTTGCCTATTCCAGATTGCAGTGTTCAGGTCCATGCACAGATGTCATTTAAAGTCTTTCAGCAAAATGAGTGGCTCTGATGACAGCAGCAATGGTTTCAAGGGGCACAGTCTGGATAGGATGGAAGAGGAGAAGAAATTTAAAACAGGATTTTAAAAACACAGA
>VZTV01069898.1:0-10003 GCA_013400875.1 Anhinga rufa | reverse complement strand
ATGTTTGGAAAACCAGTTATGTTTCTGTTGCTGATAGTAGCCTCATCCATTTGGGACCTGCATTCTCCCCAGCATCTGGCATTCCTGCTTGTCACCCACCTGAGTAGCTTCTATCAGGATCTTAGGTTTTTGGTATGTCCTTGTCCAGCTCAGTAGTCCTACTGCTTTTCTAGCCTAAGAGGACCCCACCACATTTCTAGAAACTTCCCCTACTTAGCTTCATGCAGGTCCATCACATGACATTAATCACCTCTTGGGAACATAAAATGATTGAGAGAGAAATACTGAGAAAGAGAAGAGGAGGGAGAGAGGAAATGAGGATGTGGAGTATTGGTAGTGGGGAGGGGGAGTTGGGATACTTGTTCCTGATTATGTTTAAAGAGGAATCGCGAGTCTGATGATCTTTGCATTCTCAAGGCTTGTAATCTGCTTGCTCTAATCCTCTTACAGCATCTGCTCTATTGGACTTTTATCTGATCTCTCTGTCTCGCAAGCAATCTGTCTAAGCTTTCCATGTTGGAGTCACTTTTGTCCCTTCCCTAGGGAGCTTTCTGGTATCCTCTTACCCAAATGGGGTCAATGGATTCTGCTTGTTCTGGGGTCTTTGAGTCTAGTCTGAAGTGATTTAAGACATACCTTGGCTATTACCTTGAGTCATCTGGATTTGGTGCAGCACTGGCAATGGGAGCTGTAGGACTCCTGGTTGTTGCTGCAGTATAACAAAATTTACATTTGTGGTAAACCAAGTTTTGGAGATTTGAAACTGCGAAGAATGAGCTGTAAGTGTGATGGATCATTTTGGGTTTGATTTTTTCTTTCTTTTTTTTTTTTTCCCCCAGTGGTGACTAAAACTAAAATGACAGCTTTGGAGAAAACTGGCTTGTTTTAGGTTTCTCTGTTTATTAAACCACATGATATAACTAGGGTGGTCGAACTACCCCATTTCCCAAATTCAAATTCTCTTGCAGAGAGAATCATCAATGACTAGTAAAACACAATATCATCATGTCAAAAACTCAACTTCTGTGTTTTGAGTTGGAGAGCTTTTGAGGGGAAATTTCAACAGCATCTGTAGTAAACCTCTCCAAAGAGAACAGGGTCATGTCATAACTTTTAGGAACTGCATGCCTCCCAGTTGTGCAGAGTAAAGAGTTATTAGCAGACTCCTGGAGATTTTAGGCTGTAATTATCATATCCAATAACGTGTTTACAACTCAGTCTCAATTACAGGATAAGATCAGGCCAGGTAGAAACAGCTCAGATTAATATGTGCAATTTGAATCAAAAAAGAGTTTTCTCTTTCATCTTTGAGCATCAGAGAGTGTGTCCCGTGCTCTTGCATGGGAGAGGCTAATTCCATGCCACAAATAAAATGGAGTCTCTTAGGCCTCCCATAAAGCTCCCTTCCCCAGGTTGTTGGAAGACCAAACACATTCTTTCTGTGAAGTGAAGCGTTTTAACTGTATGCTTTACTGGACAGTTGGCGATCCTGGAGGAAAGCAGTCAGCACCTTCTGGGAATGGTTTAACTCTTGCTGCATGAGGACCAAAGCCATTGTCAGTACAGTGACCTTCACCTGTCTCCACTGCACAAAACGGAGTAGGCTACAGCAGCAAGCTATTCGGGGTAGTAAAATGTGCTAGGACCTTGTGTTTGTGTTTTGTTTTGTGGTGTTTTTTGACTGAGCCTTGCATGCAATGAGGCAGAAGCTTTGTGGTTTGTCAAAGAATACAAAACCTGCTCAGATATTGCTGGTTTTGAGGACAAAAGCCTCACATGGCCAACATACACACAAACTGCGGGACACAGATCCTGCTGGCTCTCAATAGCTTCTCCTTCTGGTCCTGCTGCCTCTCCGCCGCAGCGCCAATCCACTGACTTAATGAAGGCTAACAGTGTAATTAATCACATGCACCCGCAGCAGAGCGGTTCATGAGAACTGAGTAAATGTGACAGCTGCTCTGAGGGAGAAAGGGGGGAAAAAAAGCCCACAATGATGACAAGAAAGAAAACAAGATCTTTGGTGAAAAGAAACAGTCAAAGCAAAAAGGGAGAGATCAGCAGAGATGTGCTGGTAGCCTTTATGAGCAAGGTGGAAAGCAGTTTCCCCCAGCTGTGCTGTTGTAAAGGGCGTGAGATCCAGGAATCCACCGTCTCCAACTTTTGTTTTTAAATTGTCTTCCCTTTTCTGCTTCTCTTTCTGCCCTTCGCCTCTACTTTCTTCTAATTATGCTTGAGGGGTTTTTCTCGTTTCTTTTTCTCTTTAATCCCTTGTGCTTTTTTTGTTCCCTCTCTTTTTATCTCCCTATGGTTGTGCTGTTTGGTATTTCACCAGGTACTGCATGGTCCTTGGGACCTTTTAGGTCTGATGGACAGTGTAAGAAGGCTTTGAAACCAAGTGCAAGCTATACGTTGGGGGGATTTGAGTGTAGCTAGTTTAGTCTGGAGCTGATTAAAATGCTATCTTTTTTTCCCTAGGACATATGGACAGTGGAAGAATGCTGAACTTTGTTCTTGTCCCTGAACCTTTTTCCTTCGATATTCTTATTACTTGTGCTTGCAGTCTTTCTTTTGTATCCTCTGTGCACCTTGATCCTTTTCTGAGGATGATGGTATAGGAAAATTCTTTCTTTACCGTCTTGTACAGCACAGAGGCCTGTGGTGTGATCCAAGTGCCTTTTGAGATCTGATGTGGTGGATGCATTGCTAGAGCCATGGAAATAGCCTCAAGCTCTAGAGGTGGAGTTAAAAGGGGGAGATCTGAGGCAACTGGTATTCTAAGTAAAAATTTGCAAGGCTTTCTTGTTTCTCTCCTTCCTGCAAGGTAGTTTTGTACCTTCTTAAATGAAAACTGTAAGGGTTAAAAAGTTGTTTTGCACAACTCAGATGTTACTTGTGGCACATCAGCACCCATGGCAATTAGGTGATGTAGATATTTTTTGCTCTCAAGATGCACATATTTTGGGGCAGAAAAAGGCAGGAGGGGAGACGCAAGAAGAGATTGTCTCTGATGGCCAGGATAGGGGTTGAAAGATATTAGCTCTATTCCTGATTTCTCGTGTAACTGTATGAATTTGAACTTCATATCATCTCAGCTAGGGGTAAGGAGAGAGACTCTCTGTGGTAGGTTAGCCTTACACAAAGTGGCATTCTGGGAGTTCCCTGTAATGCTGTTTCAAGGGGTGACTTCTGTTCCTCTCTCAACCCCAGGGTGAGAGCAAGTGAGACACAGGAAGGTGTAATGCATTGTACTGTAGAGGACTTGGGCACTGGCAGAAGTTGTGTGTATTCTTGCATTACAGTAAGGGATGTCTAGAATCTTGGGTACAAAAAACTACATACACCCCTCTGTTTGGAGATACTTCCAGGGATTCCTGTGCAGTCTTATAAAATTATTTGGGAGCTTTGTGATAAACATCAGCAAATAAGACATTGAGCTATATCCACAAATGAAAATAATGTGACCTTGTGCCATCTAACTGCCTCCCAGATGCTCAAGTCCTCAGTAGATCCAAGTCCCTTTTATTGTTAGTTTGTTTGTCTGTTTGTTTTCATTCTTGTTTGTTTGTTTGGTTGGTTGGATGGTTCCCCCCCCACCCCTGGCCCCACTACTGCCTGATGCTGGAGGTCATTCGGCTGCTGTGTTTTCTGTTTCGTAAAATGCCTAAAGCTCTGTGCAGAGTTATTTCTCTTGACAGTGCTGCTCGGCACCAGTGTCTAGCTTGTGTCTGTTGGGATCCATAATCTTGGCACTTAGGCTAATAGTTGTTCCCAGGAGTATGGCACCAGACTGCACATGGAAACAATGGGAGCCTCCTTTTTTGTCTGGCATCCTGGTGGCTGCAGCACATGTCCTGCCCATGGGAGCCACTGGTTATGTAGCATTTCTCAGTCTGCTGTAGCCAGCAGATAATTTTGCAATGGAAGGTATAACTCTTTCTGCCCGTTACTGAAGACTCTCTTCTCTGCTTGAAGTAATTAAATAGTCATGATGTTTGGGAGTAGAGTGAGAGCGAGCAAGCAAGCATACAAGTGTAAATGTGGCTCTACAGTTTAGTGTTTAGGACACTCACTGGACAGGACTTGGGAACCTGGTTTTCTCCCCACACTGAGGAATCTAATAATGCCTGAATGCAGTAGATCTGCCCTTTGACACTCAACTCTTTCTGTACATCCATGGGAGGGTTAGTGCTTAACTCAGGGTTGCAGTTTCTAGGCAGAGAGCTGAAGAGTGAGCGTTTGCAACACTGAGTTGTCCAGATCTGTCACTCTCACTTGGGGTGACACTGACTTTTAGGAGGGATGGCTGGAAGAGAGTTTTGGTTGCAGATACTGAATATAACTGTAGAAATTCCCTAGTTTATCAGAGATTGCACAGTGGTCCCATTTCAGTAGATCTCAGAGAGAGTAGGAACGGAGGGTTTTGTTTTTTTTTTTTTTATAAAGATGAATGCTGCTCTCAAATATTTACCTGATAACACCCATGCTGGGAAGGATGGTTGAAGTTCTATTTTATTTTCTTCTCCTTGGAAAGTATTATTACTTATATTTGTGGGGTTTTTTTTCTGATTTTCCTTTCTCTTTTTAAATGAAGCTGCAGTTGTGTTGGTAATTAGCTACAAATTTTGCAGTGATAACAAAGAATAAAAGGGTTCAGGAGAAGGAGGCAGGTTGCTGATCTCTCCAGCACGTCTGCAGGCCTGTTAATTTAATTAGAGCTGCGCTGTATAAATACTGAACTAATTTTAATTTCTTTTGCAGTTCCTTTAGCTTTCAAAGAGCTCCCAGCTCCAGATTATCCTTTTTGCTCTTCTGTATATTTGAGAAAGAGGGGAATTGAAAAAATCCTTGTCTCCTAAATGTAATCAAATAGAAGAACCATTGTTTCTTGCCTTCCTGTCTACCTTCTTCTTCAACATCGAGGTTGTCTCCTTGATGCTATGCTGTGCCTGGTTGGCCTGAGGTGACTCCTGAAGGACTGATGTGGGCCTCCATGGGTTCCCCAGCCTGAAGCCTGCCAGACAGCGTGCAGCGCTGAGCTCCCATGGTCCTTCTGTCCCTGTGCATTATCAGGCTCTCTAGTTTGCCCGGTAGGGCCCCGCCACTTCACCTGCTCTGGGGGTGACACCCCACTGCCCAGTCCATGGCCGTGGGCTCCAGCATCCTGGTCTGTAGGGCCAGCATAGAAGTGAGGCGATGCACTTGGGAGTTGTCAGGATTTAGGGATCAGCCAGCATAACTGGGAAATTGTCCTGGGCTTTTCCATCCTTAATGTAGCAGCTTTTTGGCACCTGCATTCATCCAGTGCTTTTGAGGTGATGAGACTGGTACCATCCCCTCTGTGCAGGGGGAGATAGAAGGGCCTGGTGCTGATGGCCACAATGTCAGAGGAGCACTGAGAGCATTTTCTTCTTTGAGACTGGGCACCAGCAAGGAGCTTGCAGAAAAAGTACAAATTTTGTCTGAATGGCAAAAGAAATAAAGCCTTTTTTGGGATGATCTTAGGCTTTTGACTACAGTGTCTGCTATTAGAGGCTTTTTAAATCTGTGCCTCAATAGAACAAGGGGAGGAAAAAGCACCCAGCTTCACTGGGGACGTTGATGCGATTTCTGTGGAAATTGTAAAGGGAAACTTGCTTAGCCTTTATTTCTTCTTCAGCATAGTCATGTTTTCAGCTGTGAAGGTATAGCTACAGGTGTTGGGATGAAGTTGCCACAGAAACAGCCAATTTTAGCATCTTGGAAAGCCTGGAGATACTCCAGTGGTAGGCTTCCTTGCTGATGGCCAGGGAGCACTTCAGTGTCTAAGGGACAGTGGCTGCGGAGGGGATGCAGCCTGCCAGGCTTGTTCAGAGAGCTGTCTTTGCTGCTGACAGGATATCTAGAAGGGATATGTCTATGACATTTCATTGTCAAAAAATCGCACAGTATTACATTGCATGCCATTTCTGTTACTCTAGTCCTGAAGATGATCCAGCCCATCCTTATGATATTTTGGTCCTCCTTTGTATTAACAGTACCTCCTACCTGAATGTCAGTAAATTTATTTAGAATATTCCTGTCCTGTGCCTAGTCAAATTAATGTAAGTATTAAGTGAGATGTGTTCTAAAGCTGAATCCTGAGCAATGTTCTTACCGACTCCTTCCAACCCAAGAGCTCTCCTGCAAGCCAATCTGTTGTCATCACTGTTTTAACAAGGTTCCTACTTAGCTTTGGTTCTTCTGCAAATGTCTGTCTTTGCTGATTTAAGCAAGAATGACTATGATTATAAGAGAATACATGCATTGGAATATCTTTTTAGCAGCTATGCTCATTGCTTTCTCAGGGTTTGGCATTGCTTTTTAGTTCACTTCAGGACATACACAGAGTGGCTGAATTTTGCACAGTGTCTGTATCTCAGAAGGATATTTAGGGATGTGTATGAGAATTGTATGTGCCTGTAACTGTGCCTGCTTGGTTGAGGGAAAAGAGAAGGGAAGTGACAGAATTAGTGTTTGAGGGAATGTCTACATCACTGCTTGTGTAAATTCATGAGTTGGGGTTTGTGATACTATGTGGAAGTGAGGTTTTGTGCAAATGTGAGAATAAACCTTAAAATGTGCAGATGGGTGATTTCATGGTAAGTGTGTGAATGTGCAGCTGTTTGTGGAATAATGTGTAGATATATATGCTTATGATGGGAGACATAGAGGGGTGTTATTTCATGCATTTGTGTTATGCATAAGCTTAAATTCCTGCACAGACGTGAAATAATTTCTTTTGGTTTGCTTTTGTATGTCAGTTTTTGTGATTAGCTGGAAAGCCACGAAAGCAGTGGTTGGCTGGACTATTACACAGCTTAATAAGAATGGCTCAAACAAGACCACCCAGCTTAAAATGCTGTTTAACGGGCATAGGAAGCAGACAGCTGGAGAGCAAAGATTTCTGCTGCTTTGAGGCTAAGGGAATGAGGAAGCACTGCCTGCCCAGTTACAGAAGCATTGTGTTTCCTTCAACGTGACAAATGGTACAGTGCCCCACACTGAGCCGATTGGAACTGAAGATGCTCAGAGAGTTCCTGAACACTTGCTGGATTTTCCTGCAATACTGAAGTTGTCATCTGTTTTCAGCCTCAGGCTGCTACAGAGCTGATGTTGTAATGTTCCTGTCACAGTTGACTATAAAAGCCAGGATCAATGTTTCAGTCCTTTCAGTGGCCCAGGTCAGAACAAGGAGAGTTGCAGTGCTCCCGTTTGTGCTTGCTGCTTCAGGTGAGGAATTGCATCAGGCTTTCCTAAAAGAGGTGAGAAGTTGATGGCAGCTGCCAGTCATGAGATGAACATAATAAGAGTGGCCGTACTGGCTCAGAGCAAGTATCCTATCTCCAACAGCATCCAAAAATGGATGTCCGTGGGAGGGTACAAATACAAGGTAGGCTGTATTACACTTCCTAGTATACTTTCTGTCCAACACTCTCCCAGCCTCCAGCCAAGTGTTGGAGGGAGGAAGTCATGTATTGACCTTCTTCCTCAGCACCTCAGGGTCCAGAGGACTTGATATCGGCAGAACCTCTTCTCCACTCCTTTGAGCTTCCTCTCCTAAAAGCCTCTGGCATTTTGCTGAGGAAAGGAAAGGAAAGGACACTGTTGTCAGAAGAAATGTTTGTCATACACCCAGCTTTCCTGCCCGAAGTGGTGTTGCAGTCTGAGAGACTCTTCACAAGGGGCAAAAATGGGACACAAAGCATGAACATTATCTGTAAATTGTTATAGTCTTGGTTGCCACTCGCATGTGGTATAACTGTCAGGAGCAGGAGAAACCCATGAACAGAGGCTGTTTTGTGGAAGCCAAGCATAGGAGCTGAAGCACTGGTCGCAGCAGTGAACCTGGATCTCCAGAGAGCATTCTTCAGTCTGTGGCTGATGCGAGGGAATTAACTCTTATATTGCAGAGCTGCTCAGTGTGTCTGTGCGTGCATGTGGCAGTGGTGGAAGCCTGGAGGCTGGCTATGCAGAAGACTTTAGGTGGTGAACAAGGGAGGGTTCAGCTTAGAATGCTGGTCTTTGGGCTGGGTACTCTAGAGTAAGAGTATGTAGGAAAGTTGATTAGCTAAAGAAGGGCTATTTGTTTCTGCCTTGTGAACTCAGTTCTTTGCTTATCTTTCTTATAGCTTTAAAAATGCAGAGGCTGCTCAAACTGATTTATAGCTCTACATCTAGTGATAATGTAATGAGTCCTATGAGAAGTCTGAACTAGTCTTAATAGTGTTGATGGCCTGCTATGCAATTTGGTTTTGCAAAAGCTGCTTGGACTCATCGCTGTAACTAATATATTGGTTTGACAACATAGTCTCTTTTGACAGCCTTGTGCTTGTTTGAATTTGGGAAGCAGCTTGAGGTATTTCTTGTAACAAACCTAATGGGACCATAACTAACCAAACAGAAGGCAGTAAAGGATAAATCAGTTTTAGCAGCTCTCTTATTAGGACAATGAAGAGCTACCCATCATGAATGGGAGTGACTGCAGGTCAGATCAGTGGGAACTGAATGCTGTCTTACTGCTGAGGAGATAAGTTAATGTGGATTCAAAACTATTACAGGATTTTCTTTTTTGGACATACATTTTGCGGTATTTGATCACACTCTGTTGCCTCACAAGAAGGTGAGGAGTAGCCTAGAAGAACTTAAGTCTAGTGTTAACATGTCTGAAGGGACCACAAACAAGAAAGGATGAGATTGTTGTTATTCCTTCTGGATGTTATGCTATTTACTAAGATGTCTGAGCAGTCTTACAGATACAAAATTTTATAGTGTTACAACAACAACAGTTTACTACTTTATAATATATCAGATTTCCTGAGATTTAATGTAAGCTTGGGAACTGGATGTTGTTTCAGACTGGGATTCTTCTCTGGAAATGATTCTCATATACCTTAGATTAACTTGATATGAGATTGAGAGTCTTCCTTAGCATGTACTCATTGATGTGAAACTATCAAAGCTTTTATTTCTTGAAAATATCGCTTAGTCGTATGGTCATCTCTCCTATCTATTTCTAAAATTGAAATATTAATTTCATATAAATAACCACTCAAAAATGTTAACTAAGTTAACTCAGCCCTCAACTTATTTATCTGAGAAGACAGGCAACTGTTACCGTAAGCCCAGAAAGTGGAGACATGGGTATCTGGTGGGCTCGAAGAGTTTTCATCAGAAGACATCTTGCCACAGCTCCTTCCTGGACCATGTTTCAAAACATGGTTTTGAAAGAGTAAGTCTTTGTGAAAGCATCAGCTAACAGCACTCACTGAAACTTCATCTTTCAAAATGTGCACCTTTCCAGGGTTGTTTTATGTTAGATATTTATTCAAATTTTTTTAAGAGGAAGACTCTAAAGGAGGGGAAAGTGCTTTACTTGCAAGTAAACCATGGCAACCCTTATGCAGCAGCTGGTTTTAAGGTGACTGAACAAAAGCTGTGGACAGATCAGTGTAAGATCTTAAATTCTTAATCTACCACAGTTAGAGAAAGCATGTGGCAACTCATAAGGCAAAGGATTGGCACACTGTAGAGATCTTGAGGCTGTTCCAGTGCAGGCAGTAATATGGGATGCTGTTAAGATGGGTAACAAGCAGTGTGCAGGATATAAGCAAAAAGCTCTGCCTTGCACAGACACCTGATGCTGTCTAAATCGACACAAGCTTTTCTGAACTAGGCAGACATTCATAGTCCTGCCTGCGTTTCTTTTCCAGCAGGAGTGGGGAATATTTAATTCAAGCAAGTTAAAGACAGAGGAAAAGAGTTTCCAAAGAAGTGTAGGGAAGGTGGTGGGCTGGAAGGAGACGGAGGTTTGGAGAATGTCGGTGTGGTGAGGGACAATAGCATGAGTAATGGAGAAGCACATCGGAGTCACACTTTGGCTTACCCTGTGTGTGTCTTTTGCTGAGCTTGCCAGCAGGCTTTTCTTAAAGGGGTTTCTTTGGATCTGAGATGAACAAAAAATGGGGGACACATCCTTTAATAG
>VZTV01069894.1:14624-38934 GCA_013400875.1 Anhinga rufa | reverse complement strand
GCTGGCCCGGGCACTGGCGGTGGGAGCGCCGGCTCTGCCTTCGCAGGAAAAGTTAAGGGAGTTGATTCCAGCCCGACTGCGATCCGAGAATAACCGGAGCCGCTCGCCGGGAGGAACGTGATCGGCTTTTCCCTGGGGATGGCATGCTGCCTCAGCCCTGTACTTTGGTCAAGGGTAGAACCAATAGCGAGCTGTGGGATTTTGGGTAATAAGTGTGGGAATCTGCAAGAGGAGTAGGTCTAAGAGTGATTTGTTTTCTTACTGCTCATGAATAATGGCCTCTAGCATTTTTTTTTTTTTTTTTAAACCAGCAGGCCAACGAAATAGGCACGTGGGAGATTTGTAGGCGTTCAACATCGCGATCATCAACAACAACAACAATACAGTAGGGGCGTCCAGGAGGACCGCGTCTGATGAGAACTGTTTTCTTTGAGAGGCTAGTGTCGCACGCTGGTACAGGTAGTTTTTGTTATCGTTGCTACCGCTCAACTCTTGTAAAAGGAAAGACGGCAATATCCTAAAATTAGAGAGGAGATGTTTGGGTTTTTTTTAAGAGAGGTGCATTTTGCTCCATCTCTGTTAAAGCATAGGATATTAACTTCAGTTCAGATTAAAAAAGGCAGCTTGATTCCAGCTGTGGAACTGTAAGATAATGTGTCTTGGCTTTTCTCCTCCCAGTTTAAGTCCAGCTAGCTGTCTGCAGCCTTGCTTAAGTGAACCACAGATTAAAAAGCAACTTCTTACCCATGAGGAGCTAGTACAAAGTTCTTTGCGAAAATATTTTACCACCTGAAACTTACCTGAGAACAGCTCCTTGTATCTGCTGCTATTTTTATATCCTCTTAATCCTTCCCAGCACTGGGAAATACATTATTGCCTCAGAAACAAATTCTTCATCCTGCAAAATACGCTATTTACAGCTATTAAACTGGGATTGCAAGGGGAGATTTTTTTTTTTTTAATTTAGCTGTAATATCTGGCAAGGTTAAAGCCAGCTTTGTTTTACGAGGCTTCTCCAGCTGAAGAGGGAAAGGCTGGCATCGATGTGTTCCATTTTGCGAATGGTAGCATGTCTGTTCTGACATGATTTGAGCACGAGAACCCAATAAACACATAGCCATTATGCCTGGAAATCTCGCAGCAGAGCTTTCTGGTTGAACTTAAACTGTTTTGGTTGAGAGTTACGCACTAAGGAGTACGAGACTTGAAAGCTGCAAGTGTCTTATGTAAACAGATGGACATTTGAGATGTATTGACTGTTACAAGTTAATTCAGTTAACATGTGGGTGCACATGTATTTAATTTAGTCTAGTATAAGTTTCTGTAAGCGATGGAAGCTAATACATGCTTTTTAGAAAGAAAATAAAAGCATGTGAATTTTGTCTATACGTGCTGGAGCTCCAGCTGTAGAGGTTCTTGGGGACCGTGATCGTCCTGTTGTTGTGATCTCGTAGTACCAGGTGAGAGTTAACGGAGAGCTTACTGTTTTTCACCTAAGTATGCAGATAGCTTGCTAATGACTTTTGGGATGGTAAGGTACCCTTCTGAGGTCTCTGCGCTGAGAAAATATAAAAGTGCTTAAACATACATCTTGCTGCTCCTTTATCTTACGTGCTGCTTGCCAAAACCAGTTAGTTTGAGCAATGTCATTAAACTGTCAGATGTATTGTTTACAATGGGATAGTTCGTCAGTGTTCAGGATGAAGAAACAGCAGTTTTCTGTTACTTATCATAAAAACTTACAGCTGCATTCCAAGAAGGTTTGTGAGCGGCGTAGCTAACTATCGCTGCATAAAGCATAGGAGGAGATTGAGACTTGGCATCTCGATGACAGTGCTGCTGTAACGCAACATGTATACAGGAGCTTTGTTTCTGCCTGCACTTCGTACTTACCCTGATATAAAACACTGTGATGTTGGCATACGGATACACCAAAAAACAGAGCGTTAGCTGAAAAATACGAATTCCGGCATTTAGGAGAAAGTAAATGAACAGTCCTTCTAAAAATACAACAGTATGCTAAAATATTGCCAAAGCACTGCTGTGACGCTGTTGTAAGCTGTCATATTTTTTGACCATTATAAATAGATTAGTATTATTATAAGGATTTTTTTCCTATTAGCAAAGAAGTTTTTTTTCCCGCTTTCTCCATAAGGATCCTCACACGTCCCCTGAAAGCCCAGGGCCGTGCTCGCACCGAAGGTGGCAGGAATGTTGCTGGTGAGGAAGTGGGCAACTGGGCCTGACACCCTGCGAGTGGCCTTGAAGTCTCCTGTACCGTAAACTCATTTTTTTTTATAATCTGTTTTGCTTATATTCTCCACTTCTTCAAGATGTTAGAGACAGTCAAATTCATCAGTCATGATATAATATTATGTAGTCAACTTCAGATCCAGATTTGGTTTAGACAGCGTACGAATTGAAGCCTGAAACAAGAATGAGCTCCTCTTCGGTGGCACTGAAGTGTTGGGGGGCCTTTGGGGAGTTTTCTTCCTTTTTCATGGTGCGCTCAGACCCAATTAGGAAAATATCCTTTCAGATTTGTGACCAAGCTGTAGGACTAGGGCAATTTGAAGCCAGATCTGTTTCCCTTTGTGAAATTTCATAACAGATAAGAGTGTTGAGGTCAAGACCAAAAGATTCGCTTTACATCCTACTGCTAGTTATGCTACAGTTACACCTTCTTTGGGCGTTGTGTGGAGAGTGGAGTCTACAGGTGAAGTGGATTTCCCATGACTTGTGTACAGTCTGTTAAAGCAACTTGAGTCCACGTGCTGTTCGCTCCACTGATGGACATCCTAGATAAGTGTAAGATGATCATCCTTGCAGTACCTTTCCCCATGCCTCCGGCCTCTTCAAGCACATGGTGAACACACACAGGCACGGACACATACACAATACGTTCTGTATACACAAAGTGCATTACCTGTTTTTGTTGCTTACAGAGCACATGTCCTTTCTAGTTGCACACATTTCTAGGTGGGGAGACCATATGCTTCATGACAGCTAGAGGAGGGTCTCCTCTAATATTTCTGACAGTTTTATTTTCTGTCTTCTCCAGTCTTTCTCTTTTCCTTTGAGCTGCCAGCATAGATTGAAACTCGGGTAATACATAAGAGGATCCTTTAATATTGGCTATTTTCAGAGGCACAAAGGACAATTACTTTCTCTTCCTACTGACCTCCTGCTGGCTTACTAGCTGCTTGGGAGGCTGGTGATTTTAAGAATGCCACTTTACCCAGTGCATCAAATCCGGAGCAAATCTTTGCTCACCAAGATCCCAGTTCATACACCCCGTGGTAACACCAAAAATTGAACTTGAGTGGCCCAGAGCGCCAGCTCCTACTGTGATGACTCATACAACCATCAGCACTTTTTAGAGTTAAATTTGATCCATTGGCCCTGAGCAGTGCTGACAATTGCTGGCTAAAAGACCCTTCAGTGAATTGTCCTTTAACAGAAGTCTCCTCCCCCCATCCCCCCCCATTTCCTGTTGTTCTTTTAAATAAAAAGAAATCCTGGTGACAAAGCTAAAGTGTATTCTGTGATTATTGTTTAAAGAAAGAGTATTTACCTATATTTCAAGGAAATGAATTGCCTGAAAATTGCAGGTCAGGGTTATTTTATAAGGATAGTGTTCTTCACTACTGCAAAATCTCCTCAAGAAAAATATCTCACACTATTCAAATTACACAGTTATGTACGAGTATTTGATCCTTTGAATGGTTATAGTTAAAATACATGGGAGAGTCTGTACTGTCCTAGTCTGATGAAGGACATTGAACATTTAAACCTGTCTTTTTGGTTTGTGAGCATGTCCTGAGAGAGACTGAGCAGGCTCAACTGGCCAGTGCGATTTGATGGCATTTTGCACCTTCTTCAAGGAACATAGTTTTACAGAACAAAATCCAAATAAAACCACATCCCATAGAGGAGTCATTTCCAATGTAGTCTCCTGGTCCCTGGCAGGGTAGTCTGGGTTTTACTCGAAATGAGTCTAAAAGGTCTTGGGAAAGTTGACATCTTGCTCAGTAGGCTTAGATTTGCTACATAGGGTACTTGCCTTTGCTAGTCAAAGCCTAGGGAGATGCTTATGGTATACTGGAGTATTAGTAAAATTGTATTTAAGGTCCTGCTTTTAGTGGCAGTGATGTTAGTGTATTTAATTTTATTTAAAGCCAGATTTTGGCTTTTGGCTCAGGCAGGGTAGAAGGTTGGCTAGTACAGCAAAAAACTGGTGGGATAGGCTGAAGTTTTGTACTTATAGTTGGGCAATAAGGGCTCCAAGAAGTTGCTTTGCCCACGTTTTTGAGGAGAGGGGACAAAATTCAGTTAAGCTTGCTCTGCTCAGAAGCGTTGAGCTGGCCCTGCAACATGTAAATATGGTTTGCAGTATCTTCAATTTCTGTAGGGGGTAAGTGAATACACCAGGTTTATATTCAACTGAGTGCCATGGTTTGTTTTGTAGCAGTCAGTCTAAAGACACGTTTAAACTGGTTCAGTTTCTAAACTAGGATTATGGAGTCTACCTTTTACATTGCTATAAAATCCTTGTGTATGAGTAAGCTTTCAGTGTAATAAAAGGGCTGGGGGACAGCTGTAATCCTCAGCTAACCAATTAAATATTTACTTAATAAGGATCTAAAAGTTAATTTTACCATCCATTTTAAAAAAAGAAAGCAAAATACCTGTTACATGGCTAAGTCAGTGCTTTGGTCAGTGAGTAGAAGAGTTGCTTTTCTTAGCTGGGAACACCATTTTAATGTCACAACTGACCTTATAGCAGGAGATTAGCCCTAATGGACCAGGTTTATACTGAGAAAAATTCAGAAACCATTAGAGAAGAGAAAAAAATTAGAAAATGAATAGTTTTCAAATTTTTTCAGAGCAGACTGAATTAAAGGCAGATGCTGACTTCTGTATTAAAGAAGTCTTTACAAACATAGAGAAAATAAGTACTCTGTAACAGTGATTCATCGACCAAATCACACGGTGATGGAGTCTCTCCTTCTTCACTGACTCCGGAAGGAGCCTGGGGACACTGAGGCGAAGGCAGCCGTTGCGGCTCTTCGTGCGCTATCCTTACGTGTGCATCCAGAAACATACAGCTGTGTTTTCACTGAAATGAGATTGCTCCTTATGCCATGGTATTATATGGATCATGCTTATGTGTATATATATGGATATATATGGATCATGCTTGTCATGCTAGAATATAGGCAAATGCATAAATAATGACAAGGTACGCAATATATGTGTCAATTACCCTTCCGTTTAATAATAAATTGAATGCATCTGCTACGAAGGGTATGCAAAATATATAAGAAGCATATGCAGTCGCAGAAAAGTGAATGTGTTAATGTAGTTATTCTGCTTTACGAATTCAAGTCTGGAGGAAGAGTGTGTTTAGTAGGAGACATTGTGCTCTTTGCTGTGCTTCAGATTGATTTTATATTTGTAGTTGGATGCAGGCGGCCGCCACAAGCAGGACAGTCTGATTCTGCAAAAACAAAATGATTTGTTCCGATTCCTGGGAATGCGAGTTTGTTTAGCGGCACCGTGGTGCACTAAGTACGTTGTGGTTGAGATTAACAAATGTAGGACAATTAATTAGTTCAGGTTTGCAAGTCGTGCATAGATTACTTGGTCAGTACGCGCACACGTAGGGTGAGCTTTTTAGTTCTTGCTGAAACTTGTTGCTGAGATGGGTTTCGTGCCTCCTGCCGATAGTCAGAAAAGACAGGGCTGGAGCAGGAAAACTGAAGTACTCGTCACTTCCGTAAAACAGCTTCCATTTGAAACCTGAAATTATATGTAATGAGGCATTCCTATAAACAGGGTTGCCGTAGGTAAGTAGCAGTTTGCATGGGATGATGGAAGTTTTGTGACTGCAGAGGAGTAATATTAATCCTCATGAGACATTACAGATGAGTAAATGCTGATGACTGTGTACAAATATGTACGTGTGAATTTAGTGCCTCTGGAAGGCAGATGACAGTTCTGGAAACTAAAGGCCTCTCTCTGCCAAGAAAGTGCCGTAGAGGAAAGCAGCACCGTAAAAACATGTGTGGTGCATCCCCGGTGTGACCTGGGGTGTGTTCAGCGGGCAGCCCCTCCCAGGGTGAGGAGGGGAGGCAGGTCTGCACGCATTCCGGACCCGCTCAGTAAAACACTTGCTGATGTGGTTCTGTAAGCACGCGTGCAGTAGGTTACTGACATGTTTAAAATGCACGCTTGGGAACTTCACGTGGATGCTTACCCGCCCCCCACCAGTCGCAAAATGCCATTAGACCGATATCTCACTTTATATAAGATGTTATCTTTGAATGATAGCAATATGTGTGTTTTTATGAGGACTAATTGGAGGGTGGGGGGGTAGGGAAGTAAGACAGAGTCTTGCACCTTCTACTACGTGTCCTGCTGTTCTTTTAATAACGAATGCATTGTGTTGGTACAGAAAGTGGTTCCTAGTGAGAAGTAACAAGCTGAAATGGGGTAGAAAATGGAGAAACGAAGAGATTCTAATCCTTAAAGATATATTGGAGGTAAGGTGTGGGTACAGAGGTGTGAATAGCAGCAGCAGTTCTACACCCAAGCACCTCTGCAATGTGCACAAGCAGTAAGAGGCTACATGGAAGAAAAATGCTGTTGCACAAGAGTGTAAAGTTTTAAGAATGCAAGATTTTTCTTCTCGCTTTGCTTAGTTTTAAGTTCTGCATTTTTATGTATGAGAAAAAAGGAAAATATTTACTTGTATAACTATACAGCTTTATATAATTATTTTTATCTCAACACCCTAAGTTTTGCTCCTTCTAAGCCTAAGGTGATTAGAAGCATTTCTGTGCCTTCACTGTCCAGTTGTAATTAACTCAGAATATGGCATGTGAGTTGTAGAGGTGTGGTTTATGGCCATGTTTAAGAACAATATTTGAGTATAGGCTTAACTTTAGGAATGTGGCTTAGTTCATTTAAATTCAGCAAAACATGAGTGTTTGCGTAAGTGCAGCGTTCAGTTAGAAAAGTGAGATTCAATGCAGCAGAAGTCCCATATTTGAAGGTAGGGCAGACGGTGTCCTGTTGACCTTCAGGGTGATTTACGTGCCTAAGTCGCTCTAATGAAGGGAAAAAAGAAAAAAGTTGGTTTCCTAAGTTACTTGCTTTGTTAAACACTACTTGTCTGTTCTGAAAGCCTGCAGGGAGTGTGACAAGTGAGTGTGAGAGGTGTCTTCCAGGGGCTCCAGAGACTGCAGGATTTACGTGGATTCCAGTTTTAAGGAATGGTATCGAGGGCATTTTAAATGGTTAATAGTAGCAGAGACTGGCTTCTCTAAGTCCCTGTACAGTTTTGTTTCCTTCCGTAGCACAAGGGATGTTGGTCAGGCTGGACCTCAGGTGGCCATCTGGTGAGGCCGCCTGCATGGGGCGGGACCGGTGCTAGCAGCAGATCAGGTCAGCTGTGGTTTTGTCTAGCTGAGGCGTGAAAACCTTCATGGTTGGAGGTGCCAAAACCTGTCTGTGCGCCTTTTGGTTTGTTTTAGTGTGTTGTCTTTCTCTGGTTGTATTTCAGTTTGTGTTATGTTGCTGTTAAGTACATCTGTGTTCATTTCATGATACTTTCTGGTCTTTTGTCCCTGGTTGACACTAGGTCAATAATGTGAATGTATATAGGATCTTTGTTTATAGTTTACATCCAAAGGCTAGCTTTAACCTAGTGAAGCTGATCTTTCTTGGCTTCCTCTGTCAATACGGAGAGAGAGGCTTCTGTAGAAAGTATTGCAGAGCAAGAACTTCCATTGTCTTCCATCACCATTGACTGTAATAGGGGCGACTCATCTCACTAGACCAAAGTTGCTCATGTGGGAGCGGAGCTTAAGACATGGGAGGTAGGCGTTACGGTTTTGTACCTGCTACCGCCAGGGCAGACTTTGCTATTTGTTTGAGTTTGTTGGTGCTAAAACCCTGAGGTGGTGAGCCTCCTTTGGAAGCTCTAGCCACCTGAGCGTGCATCCACAATGGATTTCCAAAATTGTGGCAAGAAGTTCAGCAGTCAGTGTTCACTGGTGTTTGATGGGTTTGGGAACACAGCTGTGGTCCCAAATCCAGCTGTTTAAAAAAAAAAAGCCTTTCAAAAATCGGAGTGAAACATTGAGAGTTTTGCTATTCTTTTCCTTTGTTTAGTGGGGCAAGATTTTACCCTCTTTTTGCTGTTCAGAAAGTGTGGAGTCTTTTAAATGTCTTAATAGGTTTTGGTTCAGCCCCTCATCCAATTTCCCATGTAGAGCTTTTGTTTGTTGCAGCTCCAGCTCTGCAGAGCAACGAATGGGGTGTTTCTGTAGAGCTGTGGACTTGTTTTAATTGACTCAAACACACAGTTTAAAGAAAACAGGAATGTGTATGTGTGGGCAAATGAAAGTATATTGTTTTTATAAAGTATCACCTGCAAAGCGCTTTTAAATAATCCCCTATGTAACCATGTATGGTTTTTTTCACTTGAAAGACAGTATCTCCTTCTTCTAAACATTTGCACAGCAAAGTAATGCATTATTGCATTTTCATAAATAATTGAAAAGCAACTTAAAAGAAAGTAGGCCAACAGAAAAAAAAAAAGACAGTGTCGGTTTCAAATTTGAGAGAAGAAAAATATGTTTCCTTCTTGATAGCAAGTCAGTTAAATGTTATTAAATCCGATTCTCCCACCCCAACATGACCAAAGACAAATCTGACAACTGACAGTTTCATTTAAAAGAGAGAAATGGGGGAAAATGTTTTGGAATGCAGAGTCCAGTTTGTTTTGTTTCTTCTTTTTTTTTAAAAAAATTTTTTCCCCCCTTGGTAAGAAAGGTAATCGTGACCCCTTATCAGTTTGCAAGTGACTGAGGAGCAAATCTCTGGAGGTCTGCATGTTGGCTTTTCAGCGCCGTTCTCCATGCTGGGCTGTAATAATGCAAGCTATTTTAGAACTGTGCATACGTTAGTGTTCTGGCGCGGCATGATACAATAATGTGTGAAAAAGCATAAGATCACACCTTGGTGAAACTTGCAGATTTCCTGCATAATCCGACAGTGAGCTCTTGTCAGGTTTTGACTATATGTAAAGTGAGAATAAAGTTCCCAGAAGCAAAGCGCAAGCCTTGGATGCATTTTGAGTGGCTGTGCGGGGATTTTGGCCCTGACGTGGTTACGAATGCGTCTGACTTTAAGCACTTTAGTCCCACTGTAGCCAGAGGGCCTCCTTCGTTGCTTAAAATTTGGCACGTACTTTAAGCCCTTCGCCGAATTGGAGCTTTATTTTTGCTAGTGGTGAGAAAAATCAAAGAGCCGGTGTAAATAATTTCTTAAAAAACAATCAATTACATGAACAGTTTTTATATAACATACAGTGCGATGTATGTAGCGACAGAACCAGGTGTCATCGGTGGGAATGGTTTATGGCCACGGCTTTCTTCACTGGGGTGCTGGCATGTTGGTCCTGAGCTGGTGTGGCTGAGAGAGGACGGGCAGGCTGGAAGCGAAATGTATTTGGTTACAAACGCTCTCAGTGCAGGATGGGGACCAGGGCCTTTATTCCAGCAGGGGCTTTGCATGGGCTCTGGCCATCGATCTGTGCTGTACCAGAAGTTACAGGGATGTTGTGGGAATCGCTGGGTGAGGTTCTTGTGCTGGGCAGGAGGCCTGACTGCCATGTCCTAATGGTCTGTTCTGGCCTGGAGATCAAGCGATCAGTGGTTGTCGGTATTAATGTGTTGTTACATGGTGTTTTAACATCAGAGCTACTTGAAGAGTGGACCCCGTGCAGGTGAGCCCCAGTGGGTGGAAGCTTACTGGAAATGATCTGTCCTCCAGAGGAAAAAATGTCAGCATGTGCATTCTCCCCCTCTTTCCTCCTAGTTTTACTCCATCTCCTTTTGTTTTTTATAGCCAGTGTGGCTGTATTTTTAAGTCACTGCCCACCATTTCCAAAATGTGTGATACATTTGTTAAGGATTTGGATTTGGGATACTTTGATATAACTTTGTGTAGGTTTTATAGGAACACCTGACGTGTATGTTTAGTTCCTAAACACCTTCTGTGCTTGATTTATTCTCACAGGTTGTCAAGGTATTCAGATGACCTGAAACTGAGGAAGTGAGAGGGAGCTCAGCTGGCGAAAGTCTGACATCGAGTCTGACTGCGGCTCAAATTTGTTTTGCAGAGTTGAGCCCAGGCTGTGTAGGCGGTGAAGAAAGCCTTCTTCACCTTCACCATTGTATCCAAAAAGCTCTGAGCAGCATAATTTTTTGCAGGTGATGAATAACCTAGTTAGCTCACATTGTTTCAATCCAGTGACAGTTCCTCTGAGAAGGCGTGGCGGTAATTCCTAGTAGAATACTCATGTTCAGGCTCCTTGGTGGAGGTGCTCTCGTGGTTCTGTGGTTGGTTTGCTCAGCCAGAGGAACCTTGCTGTCAGCCGTCTACCATGGACCACCATGTACTAGTTAGTTACTTTTTTATATTAGAGACTCCGGTTTTAATATGGCAGGTTGGCTTCTAGTGAAGTAGGCTCACAACTTTTAACCTGACTGGATATTTTCAAGGTCCTGTGGCAGCTGTGGTCGCCAGAGGCATGTAGATTTTGAGGTTAAATATGTGGAGGGTGCTCGTAGAGCAGTGTCATCTTCTGTTGTCACAAAATTTCTTTCCCTTTGGTTGTCCTGACCGGTGTCTCTTAGGGTGTAAGGCCACGCCTATCTGTCATAGGAGGTTTCTTGCATGGTTTGAAGGAGGACTTTATGGGCAGAAGACAGTCATTTTGTTGACACAGAACAGCGTGCATCATTGTTTGTGTTATTACTGTTTTACATTTTTTGTAAGAACAGCATATTGATGACTGCGTGTTAAAACTCTCTCTTTTAGTGGCTCATTTTCTTTCCGAAAAGGGAAGAAAGCCACATTCTTTCTAAGAAAAACCCAGAATTATACTGGAACACACTAGTGCTGTGTTCATACATGATCAAATTCAGGAAGATTAGGGCACTGTGTATAAATTGCCTTTGTGTTCGTTGGGTTAGCGGCTGTCAAATAAGTGATTATAGATGTTGGCAAAGCTTTTCTTTCCACGATCGCTGTGAAACAGGGATGGAAATGTAACAGATGCCATTTAATATGGACCAGCACCTAGGTTCTGTTTCTGGGACTGGCTCTTTATTGCTCATGGCCAAAGTTTCTTAGCATCTTTTTTGCTTTAATTCCTCACTACTTATAAATGGAGATAATAGTACTTTCTCACTTTACAGGAGATTTCTGAGGCTGTTTGCTAAATCGTTTGCGATCCTTTGATGAAAGATATGAAATATATGCAATAGCATTGATGATAAGATTAAATAGAATAATTCTGTTGAGATTGAGGAAAATTATTGCTCTTAGATGAGCTTTGCTTTGCTGGGCAGTGTTAACCTTCTGCAGGAAATAATTTGGTCTGAGACTGTGTTGGGGTTTCATTTCCTGGGATTTTTTAATTTGTTATCTGACGAGGCTTTTTGATACCAGGCGCTGCACTTGAAGTCCTGTTGAAGAGCAAATGAAGCGTTGTGATGCTATTTTTTGCAACATAGGAGTCTATGGTGACTCATTTAGCGTTCGTAATGCCTGTGACAGATTAAAAAAAATCAAATCAGTTACTCCCAGTGAGACGGATACACTCAGCCAGACCCTATTTGAGAATTATTTGCTACACTGTTAAGACCAAAGTACACATCTTTCCCCTCCCCCCTGAAAGAATCCAGCTTATCATGAAATGTTTATCAGAGCCATATAAACATTTCTCGACTGGTGAATTTTGAAGGGAAATTCTTTCAGTCTAACATATGTATTGCAAGCAAAACTCTTCACAGATTAAAAAAAAAAAGGTAATTAGCTTGGTTACAGCCCTAATTATTACCAAGCATGCCAGCATCTGGCAAGGGTACGGCGATCTGGGAATTCACTGCTTGAAGCCATGGAACAAAGTGTTCTGATCCGACCCCAGGCAGCGAGTCCAGGACTTGAACTGGAATCTTCAGGAGCAGAGAAGTCTTAAGTGTCTGGAAAATTGGCCTGTTGAGTCACCACACAGGCACTAAAACAAAACTAATTTTAAGCAGGTCAGAGTTCAGTGATTCCCTCTGGAATCTAATTTTTTTTTCCCTTAAAAAAAAAGTCTCATGTTTTAAGTGAAAAGGGTCAAAGTTGATGCACTGCTACAATTTTTGAATGCTTTCCCTTAAGAACAGCCACCCAGGCTAGGATTAGCATGAAGGGCTGCTAGGCTGGCACTTCAGTGACTGGGTTAAAAATATTTGAAAGCAGTAAATGCAGTCAGAACGGAGAGAGAGATCCCTGGGAGCCTTCCTATTCAAAAATGTGCGAGCTCAGGGCAGCAACTGCAATGTAATTTGGGGCAGTATATGCTTCATAGCTTTGGAGAATATTGCCTCTTGTTAATGTTACATTGGAGGGCAGTGGGATAGTAGTAATTTTAGAAAGGTGGTATTCCTGTTTGTTTTACATTGGAAACTTTGGAATAAATAAAAAGAAGCATCAATTGAGGAAGAAATGTAACTGCTGAAAACCAGCTATGAATTCACCTCTGAGCAGACTATAGAAACGACAGGGGAAAGTGGGTATAGAAATATTTTCATGGGAACACAGCTGCAAAAGGAACTTAGCAGACAAAGGCAAAATCAGGTACGTACTTTAAAAGGCATGTGGGCAAACTTTTGTCTGAGCGCCCAGTGAGGAGCCTGCTCACATTAAATTACAAAATGTTGGGGGGATCAAATGACAAAAAGCTTGTATTGCTTTTCCATTGCTGAAGAAATGGGGCTGTCTATAAGTAGGAATGATTCAAATAGCTGTTTTAAAAAAAAAAAACAAAAACGCTTGCAAGAGTGAGGGTGATTTTTCATTCCCATTCCTTTATTAAGATGATTTCCTTCTTTTTCCCTTTGGATCTTGCAGAGTTTGCTTTACATTTGCAAGTGAAAAGGATGGGGTTAGGCTACCTAGGGAAGCTTGGATCTGAACTCTGTTTGTGTCAGGCATTGCGAGCTTGGTGATCTCTGTTTATCTCTTAGGAAATAGTCTTGCTTGCACAACAGGGCAAATGCAATGCACAGATGTCAGAACAGCTAAAACAAAGAGGGCTGTCTAGGAAAAGCCATGCCAAACCTAATGGCTAAAGTGGAGAAGGAGCAGCTAGGACTTCTGCCTTCTTTTCTTTCCCGTGCCTCTGCATCGCTGTAGGCAAATCTCTAGGCCAAATGGAAAGCTCCTTATTCTTGGTAGTGAGTTGTAGCTCATGCGAACCATACTGTTGATAGGGGAATGTTTGTGGGAATGGTCACCCATATACATATGCGTGCAAGGGTTTGTGCTCTGGTCATCGGTGCACTAGTAAGTCTGGTCTGCGAAATGATACCTATTCCATGGGACTTCCCATTTAATGTGTAGTGGTTGCTAAGTATGTGGCTTCTTGAGCGAAGGAGCTATGAAACTTATAATGTATTAGGAGAACCTCAGCCTGCCTTGCTAGCACACAAAGTTGGTGTGTGAGGCTCTGAGATCCAATTTGTCTTCCAGGTTGTGGCAAGGCTCCATTTTTCTCAGGCTTAACAAGTAGAGACCATAGTTTACTAAAATATTTATTTATATTTAGGGAAAACTTACTGACATGCAGTTGCTTTTGCATTTAAGATCACAGTTTATAGCCCTTTGAAGTCTGCATGTTTGAAGGAAAAAGAAGTGCTTAGGATAAGCTGAACTTGAATTAAATCGTGTAGGCAGATAACAGATTGAATTTGCGGTATGGCTCGTTTTGCTGAGGAAGTCAGTCAAGCAATGAGTAATGCTGGGCCAACTTGTATCACAACAGGAGGTGGTGTAGCTTTAGTGCACGGTAGTGTGGTTCACTGAATCTGCATTATGGACCAGTTCTAACTTCAACGATGATGGTGGTTCTGAAGGAAAAAAGTTCATTTATGATTTGTCTAACTTTGCGGTTCACAGTTGCAGAGCTGGGATAAATCGCACAGATTTCCAGCTCTGATATTTTCATTTGCAGTGATTTGAAACTTGAAAACTACAAATTGTTTAAAGGTTTGGATTTTTTTTCTTTTTGAACAATTTCTTTCTTTTCACCAATATGTGACCCAGTGGAACCTTTGCACTAAGGAAGAATTTTAGGGAGCTAAGAGGCAGAATGTGTTTTGGGTAGTTCCCAAATATAGTACTGATTTTTTTGTTTGATCTCTGCATTAGTAATTCCACAGTTATTCTTGTATCCAGCCCCTTTTAAATCTTCTCTTAGCACAAGAGGGTTGCAGCGTGTGCATGCTGTGCTGATCCTTTTTGTTTAACTGTTGATGCTTTTGCACTCAAACTAGCTATCAGAATGTGATGGGTCAACAGGATCGTTCTCTTTATCATGAAGCACACCTGAAATATCTGCTTAGGTAGCTCCTGTGATTTCTCAGCAAATATTCAACCCAGTGGGGAGCTGCAGGACTCACCTCCATCTCCCAAGGGTTAACGGTAACCTATAATAATAATCTTGTGGCACAAAAATGCTTCTTTTTATGCATTACCTATTTCCAGAGGCCTAATTTAGGTTTTGTATCAAAATGGATATCACAAACGCTTGAGCTTCCTGCTGAGAAGGAAAGTGCTACCGAGAGACATCGTTCTCTGTTATTCTCATGGTGTCCGGGAGGGGTTAGGAGGCAAGGAGACAATTGCTGATATCTGTAGCAGTAAGTATAAATAGTAGCAGAATGGGTTGCAAAGGCAAAATAGTTTGACAGTATTGTTCATCTGAAAGCCTGGCCTTTGCTCTTGGTTAGAATATATATGTGTGTGTGTAAATATATGTGTTTTCATATATGGGGCAAATTTACATATCAACAAGGGAAAAAAGAGTTAGCTTTATTTTGTAACTGCACAAAAAACTCACCTGTCATTTAAAGAAAAGAATATTGTGATGGAGTAAAATGAGATTGTATATTTATGCCTAAATACACAGACAGCTATGCTCAGAGTTCGGCATGCGTGTGTACCTGCTCTCTCTGTGTACGCTTCATACCAGATTCTGCTGTAGATCCAGTTGAACTGTTTTCATCAGTTACTTTCCTCAAGGATCTGTTTGTTGAATGTTTTCACATACAAAAAATCACGTCTGGATTTGTTGTTGTTGTAAGAAGCAGAAACAACGAAAACAGAAGCTGGATTTTAAAAAAAGAAATTTTTTTTGAGATCAGAAATGCTTGCTGAACACCCAGATAGTGTCTTCCTCCCTGGTATTGATTTTCCATTGGAAGCTCATGTGGGAGGAGAAGGAAGATCTTAACAAAACCTAAAAAATACTTGTGTTTCTGAATTTCCTGGCAGTTGCTATTTTTTCCTGCTCTTTTATGCAAAACTTGGTTATATTGACTTTGTCCCAAACTTCTCCTCCTGCCCATGCAGATGCCCTTAGAGATGGAGGAGCTCTTACCTCGCAGCCTGCCTCCTGCCCAGCCCGCGGGCACATGCCCCCTGCTTCTCTCCCCGACCCCTGGCTTTGGGCAGGAGGGCAGTTCCTGTTGGGGAAGCCGTTGTCTTTGCTCAGTCTCTGGGAATAAGGGGTTCCTGGGGCTCCCCGTTGCTCTAGTCTGGCAGGTTCAGGTGCTGAAATGTGGATGGGGTGAAAAGCGCTCAGCTGGTCTGCCAGCTCCAGTGAGTCTAGGCACAACGTTTTACATGCGAGGTCTAACTAGGCACGGCGGCGGGGTTTGGTGGGAAGAGGACAAGAGTCCTGCCCAGTCCCTGCTGCAGGTCTGCCTCGGCGTGCTGGCCAGCAGTAGGCCATCCATGTTGGATGTGAGTGCGCCTGGGGGTGCGCGCGCGCACCTGTGTGCTGGCTTACGTGCTGTGGGAGTAGAGAGGGCAAAGCCAGCTCAGGTCTGGTGGGATTTATTCAGTTGGTTTCAGCCCTGCACGTGTAGGGTTGTATTGGCTTTGGCCCACAGTCACCTGGCTGAGCATAAAAGTGGTCCTTAAGCAGACTGGCATTTGCCATCCTGAGTGTAGTGGATGAGTGCATGGCGGAGAGCATGGAGAGCACGAGCTGCAGGCCCGCTCTGCCGCTGAAGTGCTCTGGTGTGCTGGGTAAGTCTCTTGACCTTTTGTTCCTCAGTTTTCCTCTGTTTAAGGACATACAGACTTACAATCACACATGGGTGTTGCAAGAATTAATTAATTACCATTTGTACGGTTTTGAAGACTTATAATCCGAAATAAACAAGAACCTAATCAATTATTTTTCTTCATATTTATACTATAGGAAAAATCTACTAATTTATTTCCAAGTGCATGACACACAAAAACTATCTTCACACTTCTAAGTGGAGCTGGGGCTCAATGCCAGCATTTTTTTTTCCTAGTGAATATGGTATACTTGTACACTCCAATAAAATGGCACAACCTTACAGTTTCACTCAGGCGGTGGAAATATTTTTCATCCTGTGTTTTTGTACTTACAAGCTGTAAATACCAGTCACTTCTCTTTGGCCAGATTCTTTGTCCTCATGACTGCATGCATTGCCAATGTCCTTTAGCATGTGAACTTACTTCTTTGGAGTAGCTCTGACTAACTAGTGACCTATATGTCTTTTTTTCCCATATGTTCTACCATCTCCTTATACATTAATTATTACACTTAAAGAATCTGGGAATTAGGAAAGGAGAATGGAAAGAAAATATAATAGGGATGCCTGTCACCTTTTATCCTCTTGCCTCTGTGTATGGTGAAGCCCCTTAGTGTATTGCTTTGGGAAGTAGGAGTAACTCGTGTCCCGCACCTGATGCGACACTGGAGAAATGCCATACGTGGAACATCTAGACACAACGGGGTGAAGGAAGTCGGACTTCGTGACTGTCTCTGCCTGTGCCATCATAAGGGAGTTAAATCAGAGCTAAGGGCTTTTTTCTTTTGTGTTTTAATTTCCTTTGTTTTAAGAAAGTATTTTTTTAAATGAAGTGGGGGAGGAGGGTAATATGCCACTGACATGCTTTGGGATCTGAGGCTCCTGTGGACCCCATAGGATGTCAATGGACTCATTAAGATTTAGCCAAGTTTTATGCATTATTCATAATATACATTCACAGCATGCACCCTAAAGACTGTCTCCTGTGAATGCTTAGTCAGAATCATTTGCATTCTGTATTATGGATCCATAATATAGAATACATTTAGCAACATTTTCTGTATTATCCCTTACACTTATTTCCAGCCTTTACTGTTCTGGCATACGCAGCAAATGTGTTTAAACAATAGCATGCAGTTGTGTTTTGTCGCTCCATAAAAACTAATGCATAATAAGGACCCTGATGAAAATTAATTATTGCATAAGAGCGGTAGACAGGCTTTTTCCTCTTCTTAGCTTCAGTGACGTTTTAAATTTACTTTTATAACATGTTTAATAGTGTTTTAAATTCTGGGCTGATATTTTGTAAATTTTTTGTTTCAAATACACACAAAAATCATTTTTGATGTGGAAGGTTGGCAGGTGATGAAACATCAAATTGAAGCTGAGATGCTTAATAACCATAAGAGTCATTTGCTGTGAGTTTACTCTAATCCTATGAACATTATTTGTGCTGTACATGACAAGACGAAAGAGTCAACAAAACACCACATCAGGAAATTAATTCTCTTCCTGTCATCTGAAGCGTTGAAGCTCCTCTGTTTTCTCTTTTCCTCAGCTGCCATGACATTGTGGTGATTGGTCTGATCGCAGCTTTGCCGCTGATCAAGCGGGTGGTGCACACGTGTTCCTTAGCTCACCTCTGCCTCAGTTTCCCCATCTATTACACAGAAATAGCAGAAATAGTGCTCCTTGAAATCCTCTACAGTAGCTGTCTACTTAGATTTACTCCTCCAGTACCCCGTCACTGCTGACAGAGAACATTCCTGTTCTCTGCTTTTATGAGAAAAGGAGGTTTCTTTTGGGGCCAAAGTGCAGTGAAGTCAAGGAGGTATAAGGATTATCTTCATTGTGCAGAATCTGTAATGGATCATTTTTATGAAGTGTCTTCCAATTTGGGGATCATAAAAATATTTCTAGTTGACAGTCCCCGTGCATGAGAACACCAGACAGGCCAAATCCAGGATCTTGTGGCAGCTTTTGCAGATCCATTTCCTTTGGGGAGCAGCCCCCATATATCTTCAGGAAGATGTAGGGAAGGCCAGCCTTTCACCCCTTTCCTTGTTCAGGGAAGTGCTACGAGGTTGTGCAGGTGACAAAAAAGCTGTTGGTATGGTGATGTCCTTGTCTCAGGAGCCTGGCTCACGGTGGGCAACAGTGGTTCCTTGAGCCTGAATATACGCAATATACACAAAGGATATAAAGTGACTTACTATGTCAAGCTTTTTTGCAAATGTAATACCTGATGAAAAGCCAATGCTTATCAAAATATTTAAAACTAAAAAAGTCTTGCTATTACGTAAGATTGAAATGTTTTAACCATCATAGGCTTAACACAGGAGAATGTTTTGGCAAAGTACAGTCGGGAGGCAAATAGTTGGTATAAAATAAGCTCAAAATCCTAAGGATTATTTATATTTTTTTCTACTAGTTCTTCAAGTTTGCCTTTAGGCAGCATTCATACATGCATGCCCTGTAGATACAATAGAGAGTTAGGGAGGATTTTGCTGTGGCCTAAGCAAATGGAAACATGTTATCCTTTGGTCCCAAACTGACTGTTGAGCTCTCAGTAGAGTAACATCTAAAATATAAACATCTTATTGCCTTCCTTTTCAAAAGAGATGACCAGTTTTTCATGAGAACTTTTCACAAGTGAATTGAGAATTGTAAATTTGTTTACGAATACATGTATTTTGCAACATGCCATGGCTGTTACTTGTTCCTTTTGCTTACATAGCAATTGATTTTTTTCTTTTATATAACATGTAGTGCAGTGGAGTCCTCATCTATGTGTAGTGTAGTAATAGCCTACGTAGAGTGCAGTAATGTAAAGTAAGACTAATCATCGTAGATGGAGCATTGGCTTTGAGAGCAAACATTATTGGATGCATTGCATCGTGGTTTTATGTCCAGTGCAGCAAAACTACCCTTCCGTCTTAGTGCCTTGTGTTACTGTTGTAGACATGGGACAGGGGACAGAAAAGAAGGACAGCAGGTATGAGCCTGAGATCCAGGTTTCCCCTCAGCTTTGTGCTGAAGTGTCTTCTTATTACTTGCCTTGAATCTTGAGCTTTCCTTCCTTGTTCTCTCCTATTCCCTCTCCTCCCCAGCTCTTGCTGCAGCCCTGGCACTTCTCTGCTGCACCCTTTCCTCCTCACTGTACCCTGAAAGCTCCAGCATAAACCCCAAACTAATATACGCATCAAAGATCATATTAGTCTCTGCTGCATGCTTATGGCACTTACATTGTTGGTCCAGCTCACTAGTTGGACATTAGCATCTGAGACCAGTGAGAATGTATTTTTTCCCATTGCAAATCAATGGAACAGGAACATAAACAACACTCGAAAACCCAAGGTGTCAGAATACCCCTTTGAGATTCATGAATTTGCTATATATAAGCCTAAATTATGAGATTTTCTTTTGTTTTTCATGAATACCATTTACATTTGAGCAAAATGCAGATTCATTTCCACTTTTGATACTCTGGAAGCTGCTTCTGGAAAGTGAGTAGAATGTGCACTTTAGTCCAGCCCAGTTCAGGCCCCAGCGCTGCGTGTACGACACCTGGATCTCCAGAGCATTCAGCAGTTCTGCTCTGTCTGTTCTTCTTTTCATCAATCTAAATTCATATTGTAAAATGTGCAGTAGTGCAATGAGCATGGTTTTGTTAGTGTTATTAGGCTCATGATGTGGAAAATAAAGAACTTCATTCCTACTGTTCAGCGAAATTTCTGGGAAATTCGTAGCAGTTTTATTTAATATTTGCAATAGGTAGCTTTATCTTTCTCAATTATTTTAAAGAGCCTTTCTTCAATGAACAGCTGTTTAAATAGGAACTAGGGTACATAGAAAATGAGCATTGTACATTAGCTGGACTCACAAGGGATGGTAAGAGAAGGAGAGTTTTCTTTTCCTGTACTAATCCCTGTACCTCCGTGGTAGTATCTGGCCTAACAGAGTACCTTTATACCAGGTTTCAATTCAAGACTCCTCAGATACTGTGTTACCATTATTAATAATGACACTATAGAAGCAGTAGTTTGAATGGATAGATTTTAAAGGGATTTAGCTGGGTTGCCTACTGTATTGTTATTCCATTTTACAGATGGAAAAGTTGTGGGCTTTTACTTCTGACTCAGTTCATCAGAGGAAAGCCAGACTTTCCAGTCAGCTGATGCTGTTGTACACTCTTGATGTTCTCTCTGCCCTTTGTCCAAAATAATTTGCATAGTATTTCTGTCCATCCATAGTGTTAAAAACTCTACTGTCAGAACCCTCATGCATCGTGGGTTTTTAAAAGTAATAGATTCTGATTTCCTTTTCATTAGCCTTGGTTCTCAGCCTTTATAGTTCAGGGTCTTTAACTCTACAAAAGTAAAAGCACTTCAAAAAAAGAAGCTGAGATTTTCATATGGTCACCAGCATTGAGGCTTTAAGGAAAGCACCAGGTATTCCAAGACAATTGAAAAAGTTGATGGGTATTTGCAACCCTGGAACTTCCTGGAATACACAATTAAAAGGGGCCACAAAGACTCAGGTTGTGTGTTCCTGCTACACAGAAGATCTTCCACCTTGTGGTGCTTCATGGTGTACATAATATCCAAAGAAAAAAGGTGAGACTGTGCCTTTTATATCCCTCTTCTCCATACAGTAGAGTTGGGTGCAGAGGAATACTGAGAACGATGAACTGCATTTAGTGACGATAACACCATCAGATTGTTCCTTCTCCTTAGGTAGAATGCTCAGAGGAATAATTCTCCCCATAACTTAACTGAAGGAGCCGTGCAAATTTGTACAAATATCTGTACTGGGCATAGCTCAGATGCTTTGACAGACTCAGAAGACCTGTGCTGTTGAAAGGAGTACTCCTCATCAGTGCTCTAAATCTGGCCTCTTCCACTGGTCTTTGCTTTGTTGCTGTTTTTCTGTAACATTTTCTGTGCGCATACAAGTTTCTCCTAGGAATAACACCAAAATCCTCCCCACCCCTTTTCCAGTGATTGCTAGTAAAGCTTGAAGTCATGCTGGGGCTTGCCAGGCTGTTCCTTCACCTCTGCTGCATCTCATCCTCAGCCCAATTAGCAAGGTGTACAGTAGCTTGCCTGTTATTTGTTCCCGAGTTTAAAAACCTAAACTTGCTTTTCACCATTTTCTCGCTTTTGCCAGTTTTGCAACAGTGGCACTGCTCTGATCTTACTGATTTGTCTTAGCACAGAAACCATTTTGTAGTGACGAGTGAAAAAGCAAAGACAAGAGGTTAGAGCTACGTTCATTCACCTCCGTGTTATTTTAATGCTAAATCTCAATGATAAATATTATTGTTATATTACTGCTGATTAAAGCATACAAGAAAAATAGTCCTGTTTTGAAGATCAGACTATTTTAGAGGGGATGAGAGCCCTATTTTAAAGGGGAATAGAGGGGATGACAGCCCTGTTGAGGAGGGTCAAAGCTGAGGAGCCTGGTAGGTATGTCCATTCTAAATGTGTGCCATGTGTGCTGAGGGTGACTTGGTTCACACAGAATATTTGCAGTCAAGTCAAAAATAGAACTCATAACTTGCATGCTTGTGCTTCCTCAGCCCAATCCCTTCAGAAACAAATCTCCACGTTATTTAAAAAGAACAGAACTGAAACATGACCACAGGAGTTTGCATTGATTGCCTGGTGATCTAGTGTGAGAGTGAGGAGGAAGGCAAGGGACAAAAATTGGGACAGTATATTGGGAGGCTTATGCAGATGGTATGAGTGCTGTACCTGCCCTCCTGGTAGTACTTTGGTCTTCATGGGTGTCAGTCCAGCTTCTCCTTTAAGTACTGGATTAATACAAATATGTCAAAACTGGTGGTAGTACAGTGATGATGCATTACTCTAGTTCACCAGGACTAGGGATTATATGTAGTAAATAAACTGCAGAC
Organism: Anhinga rufa; assembly: GCA_013400875.1. Taxonomy (NCBI): domain Eukaryota; kingdom Metazoa; phylum Chordata; class Aves; order Suliformes; family Anhingidae; genus Anhinga; species Anhinga rufa. The sequence goes on along the minus strand of VZTV01069894.1, from coordinate 16,818 downwards.
AATTGCAGTCTTGGTTGCAGCTGGCTTGTTTCCTAAATATTAATACTAATACTACACTGAAAAAGTAAAACAATTTAAAAGAACTGGTTGGAATATCTGTACAGGTGTAAAAGTTAAGCATATGGCAGAGCGGAGATTGCCGATGAAAATGACAGATGATTAACGTTCATTAAAACTTTCAATTAACACCTTGAAAAATTCCATAAAATAATACTGCATGTAAATAATGTGTGATCTCTCCAAGCATTCTTCTACCTGTTTTTAAGGGAAGGGAAGAGAGAGAGAGAGAAGAGGGGAAGTATATTCCAAAAGTACTTACTATAAAGATTTTTATAGCCTTTGGTTTGTTTTGGAGGTCAATGGTCTGTGATGAATAAATCAAGTTTGAGCTGTCAGTATGGGAAAAGATTTAGCCTGGATAAAAGTTAGTCCTTTATGTTCCCAAAGATGAGTAAAAATTTTTTTATCTGTATTTTTATTGCGAGCATGAGAGAGAACCCGCAAGAAACCACAGGGCGATCTGAAAGATGCTCTGATCAGTTAGCTAATTACAGAAATTAGTACCTGACAGTAGTTGCAGTCCTGCCTGTCATAACACATGATGCTTGGCTTCAGCAGGATCTCTCCATGTTATGGAGAATTCTAGGTCTGTGCCTTTTCTTGGTGGTGCATACACATGAATTAAGGAAGAAAGATTTGTCTCATCTAAGTAGGCTTTGTGACAGTAAATTAAAAACTCAACATTAAGAGCTGATTTAGATGTCAGTTCTTAACATCAGCTGTTAATTACACTGAAAAAAGCTTCCAAAATCAGGCATGCTCTGGCTGCTTTGACCAAAAGAATTCTGCTTCTGGAGGGAAAGAAGCATCTTGGTCCTGTGTGAGGTGTGAGGTTTAAGCAATGCAAGTAAATTAATGTGAATATTACCAATGGATTCTTTGACCCTTGGGATTTGACTTGTTTGTTTCAGAAAGTATTCATTGACGGTGGCACTTGCAATCTTTTTTCTCTTTTTCATTATTGAGCACTTCTGTGGTCCTGGCTAGACTCAAGTGCCGCAGAGCTCTGGGGTTCAGGGGGTCCAGACTTCAGGCTTAATTTCCTCTATTCCGCTCCTGTTTAAAGTTCTTGCCTTTGTTCGTTCATCATCTTTATCTCGTCTTTATAACTGGGTCCAAACAAGGCACGAGTGTGGCATTTTAAAACGTAACTCCTCCTTTTCCTCCCTTCTTAAAATGCTATTTCATAGGTTTAGAGTGTGTGTCTGTATGTCTTCATGTATTCACACTTCTAGTGTCTTAAAGCTATAATTTGTTTGAGGTGGCTGAGGACTCATGAAGAGGATGTGATGGCTAGTAAAACATACTATGAAATAGCTTCATTTGTAAAGCCCTCTGCCTTTGTGGTCGTGGGAGGGATGGAAGGATAAATAAGAAGTTCTCTATCTAAAATACCAATTAAAATTCTCAGTACCTACTTGGGCCCCTATTTTATACATGTGGTTAAGACCTATTTTTTCCTGTTTTAAACTTGGCTGTCACTGTGTTCCTCTTACCACCACCTGCAATTATTGACTAGACTTTGCCATATCAAGACTGTGGCTCCTTCCCCACCCAACTGCATCTGCACTCCGGCATGGGCTGTACCAGGCAGAGAGCCCTGGCCCTGACACCAGCTTTGTGGGTTGGCATAGGTCCATTATGCTTAGGGCTAACGCCCTCTGCATTGAACTAGCCACCTCAGTACTGCAAAGCTCTGGGCCTGTATTTTTTCTTTGTCCTTGGGGTGTCCCTGCTATGCTTTTGTGGCATGTTTTGAATTCTGGCATTTCAAAATGCCAGAAGTACTGAGCAGATAGCATGGCAGAGTGGTGGTGGGGCGTGATTTTCTATAAGATAAAATTGGTTTGTGTTTCATGTTCTGAGTTGTTGGTTTGTGGGTGTTAGAGGATCAGAGGTCTGCCAGAAAGGTTGAAGGAGTCAAATTTGGCATTACACATAGACATACTCTTTATGTAGCATGCATGCTTGGATGAACTCTCCTTTCAGACTGTTTCCTCTTGGAGGGTCCTCACAGGTTGTTCCAGAAGGGAGCCAGGGAGAAAACTAGGGGTTTTTGCAGTGTGGATGATCAGGGCACCTCGGTAAGGAGTAAAATAGGAAGTGAACTAAATAAACCAGGTGCACACAGCCA
>VZTV01069891.1:10418-29118 GCA_013400875.1 Anhinga rufa | reverse complement strand
CCCCTCGCTCCGCGCCTTGGCGCGGCGGGGAGCGAGGGAAAGGCCTCCCCGAGCGGGAGCTGGGAGCCGCCGGCTCTCGCGGCCGTCCCCGGGAGCGAGCCGCCGGAGCTGAGCTGCCCACCGCGGCCGCCATCCGCCGCCGTCGGGCGAGGGGTTCGAAGGGAGCGCGTAGGCGGCCGTCGGGGCCTTCTGCTTTGCCCTGCCGCCCCTTAAGGCCGGCAATAACGAAGCCCCCAGCGCCGCCGTTCGCAGAGCTGAGCCGCGGCGGGGTCTCTGCGGCCGTCTCCCCGGTGGGTGAAGTCGGGTCTCGGCAGCCGCAGGGCAGCATCTCATTTCTTTGTCAGCCCGCACGCTCCCTCCGTGCTACGCCGCTGACCTCAGGCCGGCATCGGAGAGGCTCGTCTCGGCCGTGGGCTGCACCGTGCTTTTGACGCCGCCGCCGCTGAAGGCCAACGAGTCCGTCGCCTGGGAGTACAAATCCGGCCCGCAGGAAGGAGTCATCGTCAGCTATGCCTTCGATAGACCCACCAACGCGTCTCGCCCCTACAAGAATCGCACGAGGTTCAACGAAACGGACTTCTCGCTGCAGATCGTGCTGCAGCGGGGAGACGACCGGCTGTACCGCTTCAGGTCCGAGTCGGAGGCCACGGGCTGGTTCCAGCTGCGCGTTGTCGGTGAGTGCTGGTGAGCAAAGCCTCTGCTGCAGCCGGAGAGCTCGAGCCGCTGCGGGGGAAGGCGCCCCGGGGCTGGCGGCTGGGGAGCCGCGGGTTTGAACGCTGACAGTCCCTCCGTCTCCCCCAGAACCGCTGTCGGAGCCAGAAATCGTGGGCAACTCGTCAGTGAAGGCAGGAGGCAACACCAAACTGGTTTGCAATGTCCTGGAGGGGAAGGCAGACTCGTACTGGTGGAAGAAAAACGGGGAGCTGCTGCTGGGAAGCGACCGCATTCGGTTCGTCGACAACACCACCCTGTGCATCGTTAAAGCGGCGATGAACGACAGCGGCTACTACGCTTGCGTGGTCCGCAACGAAGTCAGCCAGAACGAAACCTCCTTCCTGCTCCACGTGCAGAGTAAGCGGGGGTTTCTTCCTGATGCCCAGGGGAAGAAACAGCCCAAAAAACCCCATATCCCCCTCGCCGGGCGCCTCCGCGTCCCTGCGCCCAGCGTAACCGCCCGGCGGCAGGTTTTAGCTCGGAGGGTGCGAGTTGGGGGGTTAAGTTGGGTCTGGCCGCAGCGCCTGCGGATCCTCTCCTTTGCAGACGCCGCGAATGTGGTGCTGCCTGTGATCCTGGCGTGCATTATGGTCGGCGTGCTCGCAGGTGAGTGCTGGGGGCTGGCTCTTTGGCCGGCTGCGGCTTCGCTGGTGGGCGAGGAGGGACGGGGCGAGGGGGTCTGCGCCGGCCGGTGCGGCGCGTCCCTGCCAGGGCCCGGGTTTCCCACCGCCCGGGCGTCCCGTGGGCAGGGGCTGCGGCTTTGCCCCCGCTGTCCTTTCAAGCAGGGTGTCCCCAGTCCGAGGAGGTAGTTTTGTCCTCCGTCGCCTTCCCCTTGCCTCCGGGAGCGGGGAGGATGTCGTGAAAACGCCGCCTGCATGCCCAGGACAGGCATGAGATTTTACACTTTCCTCTCCTTATCTGGGTCAACCCCCCCGTCAGCCCCATGGGCACGGGGGGACGTCACCCATCCCTTCTAGGGTGAGAGCGCTGAGCCCCCCCTCCGCGCTCTGCTGCGCTCTTCTGCCCGCAGAAGGGCAGTGTGCTTCCACACCCAGCGCTCTTGCTTCTCCTCCTTTTTTGGAGCTGGAGAGCATTTTTTTCCAGCCCATCCTTGGCCCCTGGCAAAGCGGGGATTTTAATTCTCAGATTGCCAACTGCAAGCTTGGAGGGGGGGGGGGGAAAACCAATCCAAAAAACCGCCCAAGTCTGGACCTGAGAAGAGGACCTGGCAGTCGAAAATAGAAGTAGGAGGTTCTCCCTACGTGATTTACGTGCATGTTTTGCTGTTGCGCAAAGTTTTCAGGTATTTCCTGTGAAAAGCCTCCAGGCGCTGGGTAGGTGCTGGAAAAGCTCATCGGTGTGCTCCTGCTCTCGCCACCCCTGCGACACTCCGCTGGTACCTGGCCGGAGCCGGGGGCCGGCTCTGCTCCCCGGCTGTCGGCTGGCCGGGGGCGATCGGTACCTGTGGGTATGGGCAGCGTGGAGAGGGGCAGGGGCGGCTTCCCCCAGACCCCGAACACCAGCACCGCAGACGGGCGCTCCCGGCTCGAGGCTTCCCGGCCGAGCGTTGCCAGGCTTTGCCTGAGCACCACCCCATGGGCGTTTAATGGAGGTGGTGGCTGGTTTGTCCCCAGGTGTCCTCGTCTGGTGCAGGAGAAGGGACCGCCAGTATCCCGACGGCTGTAGGTAAGATGCCTTCAGCCCCTCTCCGGGGGGCGGCCCTGCTCCTCCAAGCTACAGGCCAACATTTGGCTGGAACGGAGTAAGCCAGCCAAGCGGGAGGGCTCGGGGTCCTTTGCCAGCCTCTCCTCGTAGACGAAAGAGGCAGCCGCGGGTTGCTCTCCCCGCTCCAACGGCTCAAAGGATTTGCTGTCCCCACTGGGGTTTGGTCCTCGATTCCCCCCCGAGCAGCCCGACGCTGCTGGTTCTCGCCGGGCGCCTCCGCGTTCCTCCGGGCCCCTCACCCCCTTGCTCCATCACCTGCTCTCCCTCTGCGCTGCCTTTTTAATCCCCGTTTTCTGGAGTCGGGTGTACTGGGGCAGTAAGCGGTGGTCCCGCCCCGATTCCTCCTGTTGCAAAAGCGGTCAGAAGCTCGGGCTATGTTTTTTGGGAGAGCAGAACCTTGCCCAGAGGGGAAACGCTCGGCTTCTCCAGAGCACGCCTGTGGCTCAGACGGGGCCAGACTCCGGTTTCCCGCAATGCTTTCCATGTTGGCGTAGACCAAGGTGCAGCAGCCTCCGGGGAGGGGCAGATGCAGGGGGCGTGCAGACCCAGCTCTGAAAAGTGCTCCTTAATGGGTGGGTTTTTGTGGATTCTCCGAAGGGCTCCAGAGGTTTCTGGGAAGTGATTTCTCGAAACCTTCTCGGAGCCTGCTCGCTCTATGTGACCACAAAACACTCGGGCTGTTAGCTGAAGCTTCCTGGAGGGTGAGGACAAGGATGTGATCCCCTAAAGATAGGAAACCCCATCCCGTGTTGCGGCCAGGTGAAAATAAGAGAGCTGTCGGTTGTCTTGTGCATCCTGGTCCCAGATGACTCCTCCTAGAGAGAAGTTGGCTGAGGTAGCTCCTGAAGTTTGGAGTAGAGCACAAGCCCAGACCTTCTCGGCACTGGAGCTGCCTGAGGCCTCGGAGGGGTGCGAGCGAGGGGCAGGTGGAGGATCCACACGCAGGAGACAGCTTAGACGGAGACCTCTCTTCTCCTTGCAGGTGGAGAGATTGAGCGGCTGCGCCCGTGCTGCCTTCCCCGATGGTGGGGGCGGCGGATGCTGCCTGGGGAGCGCCGGCCGCCTGATGCTGCCCCGACCTCTTCTGGGCTCACCTCTGAATTGCTCAAGCTGCTGAACCCCCCAAATATTTGTAAAACACTGGCTTGGACTATTTCCATGTTGTCCCCGGAGCCCCTTGCGCATCCCTGGGGCAGAGATGCTGGAGACCCGGCTGCTGCTGTGCTCCAGACCTGCTTACCTCTCCTGGCTTCCTCCAGAGGCCCCGTGGGGTAAGTGCTTGCAGATGGGCTGCAAAGAGCCGCCATCCCCGCACACGGTCCTGGGGCTGCTGGGGAGTGCCGCGGTGCCAGGGCTTGAGCCCCTCACCGTGGCCTTCCGCTGCGCTGCTGTGCCTGGGATGTGCCAGGGTGGCTCAGGGGCCGAGACCGTGGGCGTTCTGCTCGCTTTGCCCCTTGGAGGGAGGAAAAAGGGCAGGATTTTGCTGCCGTGTGCGCTGGGGAGTCCAGGAGAGGAGTGGAGCCAGTGGAAGGCAGCAGGGGATGGAGGAGCAGCGATGCAGTTTTGTTTCGGAAAGCAAACCCCAAAGAAATCCCCGTGGCCGGCTGCGCTGGAGCAGTGTCGCAGCCCGCCGTGGGAGACGTAGGGGTGCTCCCGAGCCCACCTCTGTCTTCCAGCCTCGGGCTCCGGTGGGATCCGGGGACACCCCTTCCTCGCCCAAGCACTAGCCACCAGGGCCGTAGGCGTGCCGACGGAAGCTTGTCCTTCCCTTTTGCCGCTCCTGCGGGTGATGGCAGACTTGGTCTGGTTTGCTAAGGCCAGGGCAGCCCTGCTTCCAGCCCCTACTGCTGCCGCCGGCCTTCCCCTGCTGCTTCTGCAAAGCTCTTCTGGGTTTTGCTTGTGAAGGGGGCGTTATTCGTTCTTCGAGTTGCAATGGCTTAGCCTGGAGGCCCAACTGGCATCTTCACCCTGGAGAAAACTGGATGCTCTCCCAGGAATGCTGGACCTCACAAAGTGCCTTGCTGATGGTCAGGCGGGGGCGTTTGCACCCACCTTTCATTCTGATGGGGACAACCCCGGGTCCAGCACCCTGTCTGAGCCGGTCCCCAGCACCTCTGCGGGGGCAGGCATTTTTGGGTGCTCTGGTCTAGCTACTGGCTGGTCGCTTCTCCCCCGGAGCGGCTGGTGCCTTGGGGACCTCTCCTTGCTCCGAGCCACAGTCAGCAAGTGCAGAGCGTGCCTGGGTCTCGCCTGCAGACCTGACCTGCAGCAAAGGGCTCCCCTGGCCAGGGGAGCAGCGGGTTTCCCTCTCCTCGGAGTTACCCCTTCCCTGTGGAGAGTGGAAGTGCGCCCGGGAGAGGCTCAAACCATATCCTAAGCTGTCCTATGCCATTTCCCGGGGCAAATGGGAAAATGGCAGGGGAGCGAACGGGCTCGTGGCTTGACCGTCTTGGATGCAGCTGCTCTGCCGCTGCTCTGTCCCGGGGCGTAACCGGGATTAAAGGGGCTGGCAGCAAAGGGCCACCTCTCAGCATGGGATTTCGTGTTGCAATGAAAGCATCAAAGGAAGCAGAGCAGTTTGGGTGGAGCAAACTAGATTTCAACCTCGGTTTTAAGCTGCGATGCAGGTTGTCAGGGTCCCTGTTGCACTTGCAGCTATAAAACGAATGCAGCCGCATGTTTTGCAAAAAAAAATACTTCCCTAAGCTTTTCGGAGTGTCTGTAAATCAGTTTGGAGCTGTTGCGGTTTTCTGAATGTCTGTTGCTAGTATTAAAAGTGTGTGCGTTATCCCAGTTGATCTTGTCGTGACCTTTGGGGTGGGAAATGGCCCCTCGGGGCTATCTAAAGCCACGGTAGCGGAGGGATGTGCTCCCCGCCGCCGGACCCTGCGTGGGCTTCAGGCTCCGGTGGCGGGTTGCAGCTGGTGGCAGACCTCGGAGATGCTGGATTTACCCCTGCTGCCCAGCTCTGCGCTCGGGGAGGTCATTTGCTGCTGCTGTGGGACTCCTGCACCCCCGTCCCCTCCCTCGCCCGGGCAGCCCGGCTCCTCCTGCGGTGGCCGCAGCTTGGGGAACTGAGCTGGGGTTAAAGCCAACCCGAGAACCTCGCTCCAAAGCTGCGTGAGGGTATTTTTAACCTGTATCAGTTCCCTGAGTCATCGGGACCTGGCAAGCAGCTGCCCTGGCATGGCTGCAGTCCCAGGGGTAGCTGGACTTGTAAGAAGATGCCACCCAAGTGAGACAGGGTCTGAGACGCCTCGGGTTCGCCCTGTGGGTGCTTTTCAGGGGAGGTTTTAGCTTCGAGGTTTATCTGGTGGCCTTTGTACGCAGGTTTATGCATAGCGGCTGTGTTTGCAATTAGAAAAGCCTCTTCTAGGCTGTCGGAAATACCTTGGTGCGTTGCAACAGCTCAGTCTGGTGGGGAAAAATAGCCTTTGGGAAAGACAGAAAACATACGCGGCGTTTAAATGTGCCCTGAGTAAATAGGTCCCTGCGTTTGTGTACCGGAGCGTGCGCGATGCGCCAGGATGTACCCGTGGAAGGCATGTTGCCAGCATCCATCTCCTCCGCATCCACCTGCTTGTGCCTTCGTGTCCTCCTTCCCTCGTGCGTCTCTTCCCCTTCCCTGGGAAGCCGCGGCGGCAGGACGTGACGCACCCCACCCCTAATTAGCAAAGCTGTTGGCAAAAGACTGCGGAATTCAGTCATTTTGCCGTAGCAGTGTAGGCAGAATCCGGCCGAGCTCTTGTCCCAAGCGGCAGAAGCGTTTTGGCACGCTCAAGTTTGCCAAGCAAGCAAAGGGCTACTGGTGAAGCGAGTATGTATGCCAAGTTACTGCAGAATTACTCCCAGGAAAGCAAGTGTTTGTATGTATTTCAAGCTACTACCAAAATTACCACTACTAAAGCAGCAAGTATCTCTGTAGCTACATATCTGCATCTCAATATTAGAAGAAGGTGTATCTATCATTAATTTCTCATGTGAATTACCTGCATATATATGTATTATTTGAAATGCTGGGCGTATAGTGCTCACCAATGCCCCCCGGGAGTGAGGCCGGCCGATGATGGGCAGAGTCTCCCTGCATGGGCGATCCGTGGCAGGGAATCGGGAGTTGGGCAGGCATCCCCCGGCGGGGGTCACGTCTCGTGTCCAGCAATTCCTGCAGGGAGAGGCTCCATTTTGGGCAGAAAGTGAGTAGTTTTATTCCGGAGCCACATGAGGGGGCGTAGGACACCACTGCTCCGCGACGTTCCTGTTTCACCCGGAACAGCCCATAGATGACGTTGTTTTCTGTTTTTCTCAGACCGGTTTTTGCTTTCCCCGGGCTGTTTCTCTATTCCTCCAGCTGAAGCAGCCGATACCCATCACTGATTCCTACTTTCCCAGACTGGTTTTCACCTTCTTTGACTCATTTTCCCCTTTCCGGCCGATAAGTTTGTTGGCTGCCTTTCTGGTTTTTGTGGTTATCGAGGAGATCTGGGGCTGTCTCAGGTTCTGGGTACCCCGCTGCACGCCGCAGACGCCGGCTGTGCTCCCCAGGGATGCTCCTGCTCCCCAGGCTGGCCGTGCCCAGGCTTGCAGACGTCTGCTGTCAGCGTTTCAGCGGGCGTTCTCCGTCAGTGGTTTTCCCGTTACAACCTTTATGGCTGCTCCCGTCGGTTGCTCACGGCGGTCCCCACCCATCGCTGGCACCGAGTCCTTACGGCACATGCCGCGCGGGACGGAGGGTGAGGTGACACAGATCGTTAAGAAGGGGTTTAATAGGAAGCTGGGGCAGACGGCGGTAATCGGGGCTCGGTCGGACAAGCAGCCCCTTTTACCCTCCTCCTCCTCCTCCTCTCGACCCCTTCCCCCAGCCATTCCTCAGTAAGGTTTTTGCACAGTGCCACCTCCCCCTGCAAATATCCCAAATCCTCACCTTCCTCCTGCTCCCCCCATCCTACCGGTTGCAAACTCCACGTTTGTCCTCCCCGAAGCTCTGCCCGTCAGCGCTTGGTGCCCCAGCGGACAGCGACTGGAGGCTGTCTGGTCTCGGGCACCATCTCCCTTCGCGCCTGCCTACCCGGGCTGCATCGCCGTGTGCTTTTCGCTCATCCCTTCCCGCTTTGCGCAGGAAAAGCCCTCGATCCGGGAACCGGACCGAGCCGGGACAGGATGGATGCAGCTCTGGCCCCGCACCCCAGTGCCTGGAGCTCTCTGAGAGCCCTTTCGCGGGGTTTGTAGCTCGCTGCGGGAAATTCGTTATGTTCCGGCTAACGGCTGGAGCTCCCTGGGTTTGCCGCATCCCTCGTCCTGGTCCCCGCCACGGGGATACAGCGACACACGGGCTCCAGCCCAGCACTGGCTGGCTGGAAGGGTGTTTTCCTCCTCACTATGGGGCAGCAGTCCCTCTGCCAGCCTTTCTCTGGGGCACAGCCCTTCCCTGGCCCCCGAGCAAGCCAGGACCCCAGTGGATCCCCCAGAGGCACCATCTGCCTGCCCAGCCTTCGCTGCCCCGCGCCTGGCCTTGCCATCGCTCCTCCACCCCATCCTCCTCCTCCTCCTCTGTGTGCTTTGGGCGCCGCGGGGGCAAAAAACAGGGAAGTCTCAGGTCTGCGCCCCAGGGTTGACCCACAGCGTCCCAAACCGCTCCCCATTTGCTGCCTGCAGACGCACTCTAACAGGCAAGCGCTGCTGGATGCATGGCCCTGCCCCGGGCTTTCCGTCCCTGGCCGAGCCACCCTGGTGGAGCGCCCCGCTCCGGCTCCGCCACCGCCCTGCCCGGGCTGCACTGCTGGTGGGACGTGGTCCCCTGCACCCCAATCCCAGCCGGGGAGAGGGCCGTTCCCCTCCGGTGAGGAGGGGCACCCTGAGTCCAGCCTGCTGTGCGTACGTGGGGACGAGGGGCGTCCCGATGCGGCCAACAGGGTAAGCGAACGTGGGAAGATGCCCACGGCATCCCTGCCGGCACGGCTCGGTGGGGATCCGGCCGGGCCACGGGCGCTCAGCCAGCCGGAGCTCAGCCAGGGGAAGCAGGGCTTGAAGTAGGGAGGTCGAGGGAGGTGGTGGTGGGTGGGGAAGCCCCCCCCCAGCCAGGGTGCAGCACCCAGCACCCTCCTGTGGCTTCGCAGCCCCGACGATTCCTGGCTGCACCAGGGGAGACCTTGAGCCCCATCCCAGCCTCAGCAGCCAGGAAAAAGCAGGTCCAACACAGGGTGAGAAGCCGGCTTCTTCCCAAAACAGCATTCCCCTTCCTTCGATGTAAAGCAGCGCCCGGCTGGGAACCAGCAGCAAAGCCCTCAACTCACACCCGGGCAGTGAAGGCTGGTCCAGCGCCCGCCGGGGCAGGAACCAGCTGTGAGCAGGGCCGGGAATAGGATGGAGCTGGTTCTGCTTGAGGAAGCGGACGGGGATACACACAGGAGCGTCTGTGAGAAATGCATTTATTAGAGCAGCTGTAACAATGCAAAGAAAAAAGCCGACCTAAGGTATTTCAGAGCTGACATCCTGTCCAAGGGGGACAGAATGAAAGGACCTTGGCGGAACATACTCCAGCTTCACCTAAAATGCTACAAGCTGCAGTGGAAACTTCTGAAGGGCTGCTGTGGTTTAGGCGCAGCCAGCAACTCAGCCCCACCCAGCCGCTCGCTCGGTCGCTCGCTCCCCGCCGTGGGACGGGGGAGACGATCGGAAGGGTAAAAGCGAGAAAAACCTGTGGGTTGAGATAAAAGCAGTTTAACGGGTAAAGCAAAAGCCGCGCGCGCAAGCGAAGCAAGGCAAGGCATTGATTCCCTCCTTCCCGCGGGCAGGTGGGTGCTCAGCCATCCCCAGCACAGCAGGGCTCCATCGCGCCCAACGGTGACTGGGGAAGGCACACGCCGTCGCTCCAAGCGTCCTCGCCTCCCTCCTTCCCCCAGCTCTGTGTGCTGAGCATGGTGCCGCAGGGCCTGGAATACCCCGGTGTTTGGGTTTAGATCGGCTCTCTTGGCTGTGCCCCCTCCCCGCTCGTCCTCTCGTGCGCCCGGCAGAGCATGGGAAGCTGGAAAAGGCCTTGACTAGTGTAAGCGCTGCTTAGTGACACCTAGCACCTACTTAGCGACAGCCCCAACATCAGTGTGCCATCAACGCTGTTCTCACACCAAATCCAACGCACGCTATACCAGCTACAGTGAAGAAAATGAACTCTATGCCAGCCAAAAGGAGGATGGGGCCATGGCGCGCATGGTTGAGTCCCGTGGAAGGGAAATCGGCTCAGGCCAGTGTGGTTCAGTCCCACCCTGAAGGTACCGTAGGGATGCTGATGGAGCTGCCTTTCCTGGTCGCCCTTCCCAAAGGCAAGGCCTCCTTTCTAAGGCTGGGAGTGCGGGGTCAAAGCTGTCCGGAGGAGCTGGCAGCGGACAAGGAAGGGTGGGAGCGAGCGTAGGACAGACGGACAAGGGCTTGGGCTGAGTTTTTTGAGGAAGGTGATGGGACACGGGGACATTTGCCTTGCAAAAGGCAAGCTAGAGGGGAAGGTGTGATTGCAGAGCGGAGCTGCCACCCCTGAAAACCACCAGCCTGACTCACTCCACCTTCAACAGGGCCTTATAAAAGCGGGGGGAGGAAGGGCGCAGAAAGCGGCGGCCCAGGTGGGTGGTGACACCAAAATCCTGATGTGGGCAGAGCCTGGCAGAGCTCTGCTGAAAGCAAACCAGCTCAGCTTAAAGCTTCAGAGGCGATGGCACAGGCAGGGCAGCTCTGGCAGCAGCACATCTCGGCAGCGCTTGGGTGGCGTGGTACGCACGTCTTCGACGCCGGAACAAATATTGATCGGGCCAGCAGCTAAAGACGCGAGTTAATCTGCTCTTCGGCAGTTGTCTACGCTAATCAGTAGCAGCAATACATTCCAGTTGAGGCAACTCGATCGAATTCCTCAAAACGCTCCAGAGCATCAGCTCGTTCCCTTGATTGGCATTTGCATGTCTTTTGGGGTTTTGGTGCTTGGGTTTTGCTTTTTTGTTGACTCCTTAGCATACTAAAAAAGGCGGCACGTGGTGCGGCAGCGTCAGTGAGGATGGCTAACTGCCAGCTGGGAGTCTGATACAATTTCTAGCTCTCTGGAAAAGCTGCCCCTACTTGGGTGATGACCAGCACTGGCCAGAGCAGCGGCTTCTGTTTTCTCTTGGCCTGCGTTTTATGAATAGAGGGCAGGGAAAATGAGGTGGGGGAGTATCATTTGTCACACGGACCTATTGCTTGGGGACCTGGGTGGCAAGATTTTTGCCCAAAGTCTTGTCTCACGAGTGCTAGGGTAGAGGCAGAGCTTACGGCCGTCTTGCTTCAGGCAACGGCAGCTTCCCAGATCCTTGGGGCTCTTCCTCAGCAAGCGCAGCTGTGTGGCTGGCGCAGGGGTGGCTCACTGCTCCCTTCCCTGCCTCTGCCTTTGGATTTCTTCCATCACCTGCTGAAAACACAAGGACAGTGTCCTTTGGTGGCACGAAAAGGACGGGGAGCCCTTCGGCCGCGCTGAAGCATCCCACAGGAGCTCGTCCCAGGGCTGGGACAACCTGCCTCCCGCCGTCGCACGTCTCCGGAACACCCCAACCCCTCGGATCACCCCCCCTGAGGCTGGCCTGGGAGGAGGCAGTAAATCCCCCCCTCGCACCACGATCCCCTCCAGAGGCTGGGGAAGGCTGCACGCGCGCCAGCGCCCCCGGCACGCAGCGCTGCAGCATCGGCCCCCGTGCCGTCACCGAGCCTTCGCGGGAGCGGTAAGGGGGAGCCCCCCTGACCCTAAAACCATGCCGGCGCCTCTGAAATAAGGAGGCAGGGGACGAAGACGGGGCTGGGGCAAGTCTGCCCCAGCTGCGGCGAGGCTGAGCGCCGGTGGTGCGGGTGTGGGAGGGAGGGGGGTTTCTCAAAGGCAGAGCAGGCGGAAGAGAGAGAGTGAAGCGAATACAGCAGGCGTGTGTATTTAGTGTTGATGCTGTGGATAAGGGCTGTGGTTTTCCTCTGCGCCTTATTTGTAGCTGTTTTGGGTTAGGTGTAGTAGAAGAGCATGTTTTTACCCAAATCAAGGTGCAGCAGCCCTGAGAACTAGTGTGCTGGGGACACCGAGGTGTTTCTCTGGGTGGCCGAGCGTGACCCTGCGGTGCTGGCACAGGCAGGTGAAACTGCAGCGCTCGGGGCACCGTCCGCCGCACCCCAAAACCCAGGAGAGCTCCCCAGGACGTGGCAGTGACCCCGGGTGTCCCGTGGGACCAAGCTGAGCTAGGGCCCCAGCCACCAGCAGGCTCGCTGTGTGTCCCCCAGGGTGAGGACAAGGCCCATAGCATCCCGCGGGAAGGCAGGCAGGTGCTTCCTTGTTACTATGAATTAAATATTCGTTATGATTTAAATATTCATCATTAAATAACACGGATTTGCAGGGGTGGGGAACTAATGGCAGCGAGTTACCAAGCTGTCCGTGATGTCTATGGTCTTGGTGGTACGCTGGCTTTTCATCACCACCCTCTTCTGCTTATATCTGTGATCTGGAAATAAAGGAAAGGCCAAGTCACTCGTGGGTTTCCAGCAACGCCCCAGAAATTCCGGCCATACCCTGCATTTCATGGGATGGGGGGAGAAAGGCTGGCTGCAGAGAGCAATGAAGATGGGAGCCGTTCACTGGGCAGAGCCCCTCTGCTTCCCAAACCAGGGGAGCCCTGTTGTTGGGGAGGGGGAAGCAAGAATGGAGAGTGGACTTCTGCCCACGACACTCGCCTTGCCTGCAAGCCCCGCGGTTCTGACCCGCCTCCCTTTGGCTGAACGGGCTCGGTGCAATATTTCCTCTATTGCAGACCTGGAAATGCCCCGTGCGCTCTGGGGAAGCACGAGAGTCCCCTTTCGATCCGCTCCTCGGGGGCATCCTCTGCTCAACACACCATTTATTGACCTTCCCTGCTGCCAGCTTTCCCGAGACGCTACATGTCATCCCGAAGGCTGAGCCAGTGTTTTTGGGAAGCCCGCTGGCACGGCCAGCCGGCCCCCGAGACCGGGCAGGGGGAGGCCAGATACTACTGCTAGCCATGGCAGCGAGGGGATTCACGCGGCGAGATCACAGAATCCAGGAACTTTAAAAGGATAAACTGGAAAAAAAACCCCACTGTAGCCATGTGGAAATCACCAGCCTGATCTCTTCCCTCCCATCTCAGAGCTGGAGGGATGGAAAATGAACTACCCGGCCTCACGCGGCAAGCCCTGCTTCGCTGGGATGACTGGTCAGCTGCTCTCCTGGGTCGTAAGATGATCCCAGACCTATTTCTGTCTGTTTATCAGGGAGTTTTCTCCTCCCAGAGCTTGCCACAGCTGAGGTTTTTTGACCAGGGTATGGCTAGGGAAGACCACGGTAGGACATTTTGGAGGAGAAACTCGCTTTCCTTGAGCATCCGTGGGCAAAGCAGAGGTGCTGGCAAGGACCACCAGCCTACTGTGGCTTTCCGAGAAGGATGGGCACCAGAGCTGGGTCCTCAGCTGGCTTGGACAGTCCCGCTCTTTAAAAGCAAAATCTGGCTTTTATCTAACTGAAAGCACCTTTGCTCATGCCCGCTGCCAGGGGAGGGTGTGAGAGCTGAGCCTGGGGGGTCTCAGTGCCTGAGCAGCTCGGTACGGCTCCTGGAAGGGAACTGTGGGGCTACTTACACAGCAGGACGAGCAGTAGCGTTACGAGGATGATTACTGCAGCGCAGACACAGCTGGGCATCAGATCGATGGCCTCCGAGCAGCCTTGCTCTGCCGAAGAGAAAAGGAGGCCTCGTCAGCAGCGGCTCCTCTGGCCAACAGCCCCCTCTGAACACTTAAGTGCCGTGAATTTAGTCCAGGGGCTTCCCGTGCGACGCAGAGCGGGGATCCCTGTGCTTCAAATCACGGAGCCACGGGGACGAACCTTGCTTTGCTTTGTAAGAGCTACGACCTTCCCGCTCAGCTGCCGCGACTACGTCAGCTACGGCAAGGCTTCTTGCAGGACCACGCAAAGCCACCTACGGGTTCTCTGTGCCCTGTGGGAAGCCAACCTCCCCCGAGAGCCCACCTCCCCCGGAGGGAGAGCCCACCACTCCCCAGAACGGCGAGCAAGGGCACGAGCGGTGCAAACCCGAGCCACCCCTTACCATGCAGCTGCTGGGTATTGTGGAACAAGAAGGTGGCGAACAGCAAGTTGACGGTAAGTGCTGTGGGGACTGTAGAGATCTGGATGACACGGTACCCTGGGAGAGGGAAAAACTGCTGATGGATGAGCGGAAAAGGCGTAAGGAGCGCAGGCTGGCACCGGGAGGAGCTGGGCTTCGGGGGCAGCGTGAGCGAGGCGTAGGCAGCGACTCTGGACCTGCAGCACAGCAGCGTGCCGAGCCTCCGCTCCCTCCTGGGAGCGAAAACCCAGGGCCTTTACTCCTGGGCTCTTATCAGACCTTTTCCACCAGAGACAATGCAAGCAATCGCACCCTTCCTCAGGGCAGTATTTACTGCTGCTCTTTCTTTTTTAAAAAAAAAAGGGTAAAAAAGTGAATTCAAGTTAAACGTGAAGAAATAACAAACTTGTTGCTTTGGTAGAACTCCTCTTCATCAGAGATCATAAACAGCAACTTACACATTTTGCTTCTGAAGTGAGTGAGAGCCGCTGGTCTCCACACCGCCGTTGCTGCCACCGCTGTTGCTACTACCGCAGTGACGAAGAAGAGCCCAAGCAAGACGAAGGCAGCAGAAAGACCTGCAGGAGCAGAAGGAAACCAGAAGGTGAGATGGAAACTGGTGGAGGCAGCGGTCTGAGAACAAGGCAAGGGAAGTCGGCTCGTGGTGACCCTGCGCCCGGCTGCTGCACCCGGGAGCGCAGCATCCGTCACCCTGGGCGAGGAGGCCGTGCAGCCGGAGCAGGACTGCAGGCTGCAGCCGGGAAGGGTCCCCATGGCCTGGCCGCGGGTCTGGAAGTGGGACTGGCTCGGCGCGGCTGGCCAGGGGACCGTGTCCTACGGCTGAGGACGGTTCTTACCCTAGAGGTTGGTAGCAAGCAATAATCATGACTTTACGCATAGGCAGCGCCTTTCTTTCAGTGGAGAACTGGGAGAAGACCTGCATGTTGGGGCGGGGGGGAGGATTTCTTTGGGCTTGACTGCCTTAATGTCTGCTTGCAGCTCAGCATGTCGCAAATGAGCACCCATGCCGTGACAAACGCTACTCTAAAGGCCTGGAGGACAAAGAAAGATAAGACACTGAAGCAGTCAAGAACAAATCACGTTAAACGAGCCCTACCTTTTTCCTGCATCCAGATGATGGAGGTGGCAAGCAGGAGGAGAGAGGAGACACACAGCAGCCAGTGGATGGACAGATTTATACGATTCTCTGCTGCTTCTCCTGGGAAAAAAGGCAAATGTACTCAGTAGCATACAAGCGGGATGGGCGCAGCCTGCAAAGGGAAGATAAACAACAAGCACAGGTTTCCTCTGTGAAGAATTGAATCCCTGAGGCTTGGAAACCCTGAAAAGAAAACCTGGTGAACGTTCAAGGGCTGGCTTGGACTTCAGGAGGAACCATGAGAAACCAGCCCGATGTGGGGCCACTCCACACTGAACCAGACACCAGTTCCACCTAGCGAGACACTTTACAACACTCTGCCCAAGCTGTTGCCTCCTATAGTGACCTGACAAGTGCTGGATTTCCTCTGGAGACCCGCTTCATGGGGGAAAGCCCGCATGGCACAAGCTCGTGCTACAGGCACCAGGCATGGAGGGCTCCTCAGGGGAGATTCCCCCCCGAGGCAAGACCTAATGCCAACAACCTGCACGTGGCCCCAGTGTTAACGCTGGGAGACAAATGCACACGGGAGAGCTTTCCTGCCAGCTGTAGGACTTCACCTCTGCTCTCCTGCTGGCCTCCGTTATTCTGAGGATTATTCCTGGTGGGTAGAAGAAGCAGATTACAAAGACCGTGTGGGAGGACTTGCTGTCGGCTATGTCTTTAGGTTTGTTCTCTGTTAATCAACACGTATGTTGCCGCTGAAGCGCCCACATTAACCTGTACGCTCCTTGCGTATGGATCCAACGCCATGACCCCAACACTTGGGTCACCCAAACCCAGGAGACAAGACCTTCGGCCAGCTCCAGGCTTCTCCCGTGCAGCCTGCGCATCCGGCGTGTTTTATTTCTCCCGGGAGCGGGAGAGGAGCATTCATGTGCTTGTTACTGGGACATTTTTGGCTCCATCTCTCACAAAGCCATTTGGGATTAGCTGCTTCTAGGGAGTTTTATTTTCCGTGCAAGCTACGGGGGCGTAAGAAATGCACGAGCTGAGCACGTTTCCTCCCACTACCAAAGTGAATTAGGACGACAGGGGAGAGGGAGCTCGGCTGAGGCTTTCTGCCGTCCGCCCTGTCCACGGTGGGGAGAGAAGAGTTTGGTTTGGGGGGGCTGGGGTGCTGTCCTGGCACTCACCAAAGCTGTGGTCTCTCAGCTGACAGAGCAGGGTAATGAAGCCGGTGGCAGAGACGGCAACAAACATCAGCGCGATGACGACCAGCTTCTGCACGTGGTGTAGAGGAGGCGTGAGACCTGCAAGGCAGGGCAGGAGGGAAACCCCACGCTGGGGACAGCCCCGAAACCCAGAGTAGCGATCCCAGGAAACTGCAGAACGCTAGAACACCTGAGGGACAAGTCCTGGGGCCTCTTTGCTCAGGAAGGCCCGTGAGAGACAGTTGCACCCCGCAGGGTGGACCTGCGGCAACAGGACAAACCGCCGGACCCCTCAAGGCAGGGCAAGGCTAACCTGTCACCACCAGGTTCAGGGTTGCCTCCTTCCAGCTTATCGTGTTGCTGACGTTGCAGGAGTAGGAGCCGCAGTCCGACTTCTCTGCGTTCCTTATCTGCAGCACGGTGTTGTCTTCATGGAGCAGATGGCACTTTTCGGGGGGAAGGGGATGTCCATCCTTCTTCCAGGAGATGGAAGCCACTGTTCCTTCCGGCACCATGCAGACCAGCAAAATGGGCAAACCTACCAGGTTCAAACTGGACTGGAGCTCAGGCTGGGGCACGGGCTCTGAAAAGCAGAGAGCAGCATGGTAGCTCTGCAGTGCGGAGCACGAGTACCGCCTTGCTTTGGACCTGAAAACTGGCCAACGTGCAAGGCACGCCGAGCCCCATGGGGACTGAGCAGGCCCTTCCCTTCTGATTTACACCCCAGGTCTGTCTGGAGAGAGAGGAGGTACTGCAGGAGCAGGGCAACATCTACCAAGTTCAAAGCAGAAAGCAGATGTCCCCATCCCTGCCACCGCGCCACCCCTAGGATGGACACCTGGCACGGCACCCCGGGCTCAGGGGTACCCACCCAAAAGAGCCGCGAGCTGGGGTTACGCTGGGAAGTGCCGACAGGGACGTTCTGGACACTGTCTGCCATGGGGTGTGCCAAGAGGAGAGGGCTTTACCCACACAGCAGCGGCAGGGCGAAGTATGGGAGGCGTCAAAGAGGTCACGGAGACCATCCAAAGAGCAGCAATGGGGGACTCGGCTGCTGCCTGTCTTTAAACGGGTCCAACTCGACATGGGGCCGAGGCACAGAGAAGCAAGCCTTGCACGCTGGAGCCCCCTGCCACGTGCAGAAGGAGGGCTGGCCCTGTCCCTCCGCTAACGCCAAGGTACCTGCACTGCTTGGGGCTGCTCTTAACTGCATCTGGACTTCCACTTGATAGCAACCACGTGCTCCTGAGGTCCTGCCCCCCCGGATGACCTACACGCAGTATGCTCATGTAGTGATGCTCAGCTCTAGGAAAGGGCAGTTCAAAACAGGGTGAGCTCTCATTTCTGTTTATTTTTCAAGGGAATTCAGAGGCAGAGAAAGGCAATGCTGGCGCGAAGGAAGACAGTCTGCAAGGCCTGGAGCTCCTGCAGGGAGCCACAGAGATCAGCCACATCCGCCTGGCAGACCCACCCTCTGGTGAAAAGCATCCATAAAGCCAGCTGATCTCAGGATCTGATCCCGAAGGGGTTAGTGGGGCAACTGGTGAGGCAGCAGCTTATCCTGGGATTGCTACGAAGGAGCTTCTGGCCCCAGCTCCAGGGGACTGGCCACAGCCTGCAGGTCCCGAGTTCCTCAAATCATTACCATGGTGTTTGTTTTGCTCATCAAATGTGAGCAGGAATCCCGCCTCTTGAGGGAATTTTATGCCATACGCTTCCTGCGAGCGGCTGTCCACGACAAAACAACTAGATAAGTTAAGGCAGAAGGTGTCCCCTGTTCTGTCGCTCCAGGACGAAGGCACCATGCAGCCTGATGTCCCAACCGGGAGCTCAACCCACAGCCAGACTCAGTTGCAAAGAACCCTCTGGCATTTCCCAGCAACTCTTTTAGGGTCTCCAGTCTGTCTTTCAAGGCAGTGATGATACCAGAAATCCTCCTCTAGTTGGAGACCTGCTGCTCCAGCTGGATGCACGTAAGCCCGAGGGGATTCATCCCAGGGTACCGAAAGAGCTAGCTGATGTTGCTACGGGACCTCTCTCCATGATTTTTCAGTGGGCTTGAGAGTCTGGAGAGGTCCCAGTCAACTGGAAGCTGGCAAATGTTGTCCCAGTTTTCAAGAAGGGTAAGGAGGAAGACCCTGGTAATTAATTACAGGCCTGAGTCTCGCTTCAGTGCCTGGACAAATTGCTGAGAAGGTTATTCTGGGAGCTACTGAAATACACTTGAGACACAATGCAGTCATTGGCCATAGCCAGCATGGGTTCACGAGGGGAAAGTCCTGATTAACTAACTTAATCTCCTTTTACGACAAGGTCACCCACCTGGCTGACCAAGGGAAGCCAGTAAATAAGGGGGTTTGGGGATTTTAGCAGAGCTTTTGATACTGTCTCCCACAGCATCCTCTGTGATGGGTCTCGCAGCACACAGCTAGACAAGTCCATAATATGCTGGGTGAGCAACGGGCTGGCGGTTGGGCTCAGAGAGTTGTAGAGCATGGGGTGACACCAGGCTGGCGGCCAGTCACCAGTGGGGGTCTCCAGGGCTCAATTTTAGGGCCAGTGCTCTTTAATGTTTTTATAAATGATTTGGATGCAGGAGTCGAATGTCTATTAAGTAAGCTTGCTGATGATACTAGACTAGGAGGAGCTGTGGACTCCCTTGAGGGTGAGAGGCCTTACAGAGAGATCTGGATAGACTAGAGAGCTGGGCAACCGCCAACCGCATGAAATTCAGCAAGAGCAAGTGCCGGCTTCTCCAGGTGGGATGGGGTAATGTTGGGTTTATGTACAAAGTGGGGAACAAGAGGCTGCAGAGCAGCCCC
>VZTV01069888.1:0-21583 GCA_013400875.1 Anhinga rufa | reverse complement strand
GAATCACAGGACACCCCCTCCATTGCAAGAACACCCCCTGCATAGCAAGACCCACACCTGCATTGCAAGACCCCCTATGCATTTCAGTATTGCCCCACATTATAAGACCACCCCCCGCATTGCAAGACACCCCCCTTGAATTGACAGTCCCCCTCCTGCATTGCAAGAGTCCCCGCTGCACTGCAAGACCCCATCCCATTGCAAGACTCCTCCTACATTGCCGGACCCCCCCTGCACCCCTCTGCCCCTCCCGGGCCGTTGGCCTCGCTGCCGGGCTGCAGGACCGAAGGGGAGAAGGGTGAAGGATGCCGTGGCCCCCCGCCATCTCTGAGCCATCCCAGCGCCCTGGGCCAGGCACCAGCGAGGCTGGAGCATTGGGGCCCTGGGAAATCTGAATTCCCCCAGCAAGGGTGGAAGCAAAACACGGGCACTCCTGTGCAAGGGGGGTGTTTCAAGGCCAGGTCTCAGGGTGTAGGTGAGCAGCGTTGCTGTGCACGTGCGAGGCCATGCTCCGGTGGCATGTACGGCAGGGCTGACCCCAGCGCAGGGACGGACCGCAGCCTGGATGCAGCGCAGCGGGAGCTGCCTGTGCTGCCCAGGGGTGCTGCCCGCTGCTCCTCGGGGGCAGGGACACTCCTCATGTCTATAACGTGGAAAGGAACACAGATAAAGAGGAGCGTGGCTGGGGCGGCAGATTTGAAGCCCCCCCCGCAGCTGCGTGCACGCTTCCCGCATGCTTGCAGGGGAATGCTGGCTGGGGGAAACGAGCAGTTTGCCGGGGGAATCTGCAGAAATGGAAAATCAGAGGAAGAAAGATGGGAGGGACACAAGGGATGGTTTTCAGGTGGATCAGGGAGCTGAACCGCCTGCCCTGGCCGAAGCAGGACCGTGGGCACGGGTGGGAGGGCGCGACAGGGTGCACTTAGGGCTGCCTGGCACAAAGACTTTCCCCAGGCTTGCAGCCATCCCAGGGGCAGGGCTGCATCCAGCCCCCATCTCCCCAGGCCCTCCAGGCTCCACTGGTTCTGCACTGGCCATACTGGTTAGAGCCACTGTTCCACCTCAGGGCTGCACCACAACCACCTACCCCTGCCCCGGGGGTTGCTGGCACAACCGCCTGGGGACAAACCTGCGAGCTCTGGATGGGGTTTGTTTTCCCAGGTGCCTCAGCCAGACCTGCTCTGTGCTCATGCTTGCCGTGCAAATCCAGGCAGACAGACAGACAGACAGACCATTTGCAACCAGAACCAACCCCACAGCCTCTCAGCTGAGCTGGAAACAAATCCCCTCCGGCTCCAGCGAGGCAGAATCATGTTTGTCTCGCAAAGCCATTTCGCTCCTCTTGCTAAAAGCACCCGGGCGTTAGGACCCGTCCGCGAGGCTGAGCAGCTGCCCGGGCCCACAGCTGCCGGGATCTGCCTTCTCCTGCCACAGCAGGCAGATGGTGGCGAGAATGAGAAAGAAACAGCTTTTCTGCTCGACAAAAAAAAAAAATAGCAATTATTCAGGGGAAAAAAAAAACCCACCCTGTTTTCTCCCCACCGCCCAGCAGCGTGGCGTGGATAGCTGGCACTGCCTGGCTCAGCGGAGCCTGCCCTCGCTGTGCGGGCAGGCTGCCTGCACCCGCCCTGCCTGCACCCGCGGCTTGCGGGGGACAGGAGAGCCCCAAATGCTGTCTGAGACGTCTCCACAAGTCACTGCAGTGGCAACGGGTACCGGTGCCCCCCGCCCCCGGCTTGGGGATGCAGCGGCCAAAACGCATCTCCCATGTGCATCCGTGCGTGCTGGGTGCGCTGGAGCAGTAAGAAAGGCGCTGGGTTTCCCTCTATATATTGCATTTCCCGTCGTCTTTGCAAGCTGCCGTGACTAAACGCTTCTGAGGTCACCCTACCCCTCACAGCCCTCCCACTGCCGCTCCTGCAGGAGACCCAATCCCCGGCACACGGCATCCATGACAAGGGCTTTCTGGAGCGCGGACGTGTCCCCTCCGGAGGGGCTGTGTGGCTCACCCGCTGGGACTTCAAATAAACCCCGGCTTCAAAAAAGAAAAGCAAAGAGAAAAGGAGCCCCGGTCATGGAGTTGACCCTTGTCTTGCCTGCCTCAGGCGCAGAAACGCCCTCGGATTTTCATGCTTGCCTGGATGCTTTTTGTGGCAGCTCGGCTTCATTTGCGAGCGGTCCCAGGGCTTTAGTAAAGCTCGTGAAATCGGGCTTGAACACAGAGCTGGCGGTCGAGGTCGCTGCAGGGGGGGCAGGTTGCAGGGCACGCCGGCACGGTGCCAAGGGCAGGCACGAGGGGCTTGAGGGGGGGCAGAGATGGCAAACGCAGCGTACGGCAACGCCTGGTGAAGCATTACGGGGGTGCAATGGGTTGTTTCATCCCTGTGTCCCCCGGGAGGGAAGAGGAGCTGTCCCAGGGCAGCGGGACACGTCCCCAGGGTGAAGGGGCAGCGTGCAGGCAGAGGCAGCAGCCGGAGGCGCAGCAGCCGGGGGATGCTTTGGGCTGTGTGTCCATCCCTCTCCTCTCCTCCAGCACACACAGCCCCTTTGGGCGCAGCTGTGTCACGGGGTGTGCAGAGCCGGTGCCACCGGGTCATCCCTCGGAGCGTGGCTGTCCGCTGGCTTCAAGCCACATCGCTGCCAGCCTGGCCTGAGCCCTCCTTGTCCTTGGCGGAGCGATTCTGGGGGCTCGCTGCGAGGGGGGGGCTGCTCGCAGGTTTTCATCCCAGCGGCACCATGATGGCACGGGGGACATGGGCTGGCTTACAGCCACCTGCTTCCCCCGGGACCCCCGTGCGCTGCAAACCCCGGCTCGGTGTCGCTGGCACGTGCAGACAGACATCCCGAGGGTGTCCGTGTCCCTTGTGGTGGTGGCAGTGGCTGCGAGATGGCCAAGGCTGGCCTGGGAAGCCCCCCAAAATGCGGGTACACCCCTCACCCCACAAAGGGCTTGGCAGAGATTGGGGACTGCATTGCTGGGTGGCCACCATCTCTCCAGAGACCTCCATCCCCATGCGGGACAGGGCTTGGCGACAGCAGGAGCCCTTGTGCAGGACGGGGTGACCTTGTGCAGCCCAGTGAGTTGTCCTCCAGCGGGACAAAGGGCTTTGCCAAAACCACCCGGCGATCAGGGACCGCCGGACCGGGGCCGGGAACAAGCCCCAGGCGCAGACCCAACACCCCAGCCAAAGGCTGCATCTCCCCGGGGTCCCCGATGTGTCCCTTGCTGCTGCTGGGGCCCACAAGGGACACCTGAGGGTTCCCGGCTGCCCCGGCCTCGCTGCCATATGCCACCAGAGGTTCTCCCGCGGCTCTCCTGACAGTTGGCAGGCGCCCCGGCCTCATTAAAATTGTATTAGGCAGTATTTAAAGAAAAAAAAAAAAAAAGCAGCACCAGGAAAAACAAAGGGCAGCCCTAAGAGAGGGGCTCGGAGCGTCGGATCACGCTCCGGGGGTGTTCTCCCATGGGATGCTGCCCCTCGGGGGCTTGCTCAGCCCTGTGACTTGGGAAGCAAGGGACGGCGGTGGAGCACCGTCAGGGCTCAGGCGTGTCCCCGCATCTCGCAGCCATTGGGAGTGGTCACGGTACCGGCTGTGGTGCTTGCTCGGCGCTTTATTATCTGGGTTTATCCTGTTAGCCTAATTTAATTGCATCCGGAGCACAATAAGGGGTGGAAATGCTTGAAGTGCCGTGTTTCAAGCAGTTTGGGTGTTGGGCATAGGCAAGACTCAAACAAATGAAGGAAGAAAGTGGGTGGGAAAGCACGTGTGGCGAGGCAGTCCTGGCCCTGGGCTGGGGACTTTGTCCCTCTCTTCCTGCTCAAGCTTGTTTTCTGGTGTGTTTTTTACATTATCAGAAGCTAAGGCGAAAACCTGCCCCTTCCTCCAGCTCCCCCCGAGGACCCCACGGAGGTGGGATGGAGGCTGGACCCTGGTTCATCCAGCAGGAGAATGAGTTTTATTAGGAAAGCTTAAAAGACCTTTTGTGTAGCAGTTACTAACCTCGGCGGCAGGGATGATGCTCTTTGTCCTGGACCCAGCACCATGCCTGGTCCTCGGGGGCTCTACCAGGGCCCCCCATAACCCCATGTAAGTGCCCAGGAGCAACAGATGAGAGACGTAGGGCATTTTGTGGGGCAAAATAATNTCCCACAGTGCCTCCCCAGCCCGTGGGCGACGTGGCGGCAGCCCTGCTGTGACACACGGTGGGGGAGGCTCTTGCTGGCCGTCGCGGTGTGTTTGCCTCTTGCTGGCCGCCCACGCGCAGCCTGGGGGTGAATTTTGGCCCCAAAACCACTTCAGAGGAGCCTCCAGCAGCGGATGATGCCAGCTGTCCTCCTCCCCTGGGCTGCTCCAGTGCAGAGGTTTCGGACGGGGCTGGGGTCGGGTCAGTCTGTGGCGGCAGGAGGGGGATGCCAGGGGAAGCCACGGTGGTGCCGCTGCACAGAGGTGCGACGAGTACACGCGTGCTCAGCTCTTGCCCGCAGCTTGCACCCATCAGCACAGAAGCTGCAGCCACGGCCCAAACCAGGGGGCCAAGAGGCAGACTTCAGTGCCAGCCCCGTCGCCCAGCGCACATCCCCGCTTTTAATTCCAGCACGGAGTCAGCACGGAAGAATTTGCAGGGAAGAAGAAAGTGTGTTATCAGCATCTGCCCACGCAGCTCTCCAAAATAACACGGTCCCAGCCGCTCAGCAGCGCCAGGCAGAGCAGGTGACTCAGCTCCTTTCTGCTCTGGTTTTCTCCCTTGGTCATGCCTCGATCCATGTTTCCTGCTGCAGCCGGTGCGCGATGCACGGCCCCAGTGCCGCTCATGGTCTCGTCCGGGGCTGCTGAAGGGTTTGGTGGGCAGAGAAACGGCACTGCCTGAATCCCCAGGGCACGGCTGCTCTCTCCAAACCCACAGCGTGCCAAAAAGCTGGTCTGAGCATGGCTGGGATAGCGGTCCCCATCCCCGCACAACACCGCTGTGATCAGACACAATGCGTTGGCTCCGTCCTCACCTTGGGACAGTGCATGGCATGTCCCAGAGAGGACATAAGAAGGACGGAGAAGCATTGGAACATCTGGAAATGATTCAGGGGGCGGCAGGGAGGGACATCAGGAACAGACGACACGGAGAGCAGGCCAGGAAGAAGCCACCCAGGACAAGGGATGAGGAGGATGATGAGGAGGAAGAGGTGGCTCATGTTTTTGTGTTTGCCATCACCCCAGCAGCTCGCTGCAGGCTCGAGGCGCAGCTTTGGCACGGGCACCCTTTGCAGGATGCTGTTGCAGGGGGCTGGCGCCAAGAGCCTGGTCCCCTCAGGGGCTGCACCCCATGGGTACACGACTTTGTGTACAAACCCCTTCAGTGAGGTGAGAGAGCTGAGGTTCAGCCAGGAGGGAAACCAAGGCCAAACCCTAACAGGACCAGGGGGGTTCCCCAAGACACCCATAGAGCAGGGGAGCCCATCTCTTTAAGGATGAGGTAGCAGTAATAGGAGCAGTAATAGGAGCCAGCTGGGAAGCCCCGAGATCCCTATAAAGGGCTGGGGGTAAAGGAAGCTTTTGGTCTGTAGCTTGGAGGGAAGTGAGTGGGACATTTGACTCCTTAGTGGTGGTACCAGGGTACCCTGGGGTGGGATGCAGGGCTGCAGCAGTGCGTGCACCCGTACCTGCAGCAGGGAGTGTTGGGGCAGGTGGGGGCTGGGATTTTAGCCCAGGGAAGGGGCTGGGGGCAGCAGTTTGAGGATGAGGGGGTCAAACCTCCCTTCCCAGGCATGGCCCCCCGCCAGCTGTGCCTTCCTGGGTCCGGAGATCCCATTCCAGATGGATAACTCCATTGTTGATGGTGAAAAGAGTCCATTAGTCAGGATTAGGAACAGGGCCTTTGGGGATTAGCTGTGCACCTCCCCTGCCTCCTGTGGACACTGGGCTGGGGGTTGGGGAGGGGGGGCATCTCTGCCTCCTTAGGGCACTGTTCCTCCCCTCTCTTTTCAGATGCAAGAGGGAATGGGACTCTTGTGAGGCTGAGAAATGGGGGAGCTGGTGGAAAGAGGTGAACTGGGTCCCCAAGTGACTCAATATCCTGCTGCTCATTGCATTTTCTTACATGCTTGCAAACCGCCCCCTCAGCAGCAGCAGCCCTTGGATGGGGGGGGTGTACGTGTGGATCTGCAGCCCATGGCACTGCTGGTCCCGGTGGCACCGCTGGCAGCTGCTGCGGGGGACTGTGCTGCCTTGGCTGCTGATCTGCTGGTGGAGAATGGCCACTGGAAGGGAGGGGGCCTCTGGGGACCTCCCTGCTCTCACCTGGGGCAGGCTGTACTTCTGTAGGGTCAGGGGCAGCTGTGGGCTGCAGGAGGGAAGGGAGTGTTATCCCAGACTAGGATTTTGGCTCTTGGACAGCCTGGGAGTCCCTGCAGCCCCTCACTTCTCTCCTTAGGTACATCCGTGCCCACCTCCCTTTGGTATCTGGGCTTCCCATGGATCCTTATAGGGCCCCAGTGAGGCTGGAGGGAGCTCTGCACATGGGGGAAACTGAGGCAGGGGGAGCAGGTATCTGTGCCCGCACAGGCAGCGGTTGCCCAGCTGTGCTCACCATGTGGTACATGGAAAACCACATCTGGGATGAAAACAGAGGCCGTCCTTCCTGCAGGGTCTGTAAGGAGGGGTGGTAGGGTTTGGGTGGGAGGGGGGGACACCGAAAACATGGAGCTGCTTGTTGAACTGAGTGTGACTCCCCGTGTGCTCTGCAAAGAGGTGCCGGATCTGACCTCTGCCTCGGGAAACCCAGGGGCTCCTGGTGTGAAACCAGTGGCGANGCGGCTGCAGCTGGGAGGCCCCTCGGCTTTGGGCCGGGAAGGGGATGCTGCACTGCTGGGCGTGGGGCTCTGGGCCCACGGGGGTGGTGGGGATGGGGGGGGGCTGGCTTGCCTGTGCAGCCCCCCCTTTTAATGAAGCCCCCCTTCCTCAGCCCCTCCTGTGGTCCCTTGTCAGCTGGTGTAGGCTGTGTGAGAGCTTCCCGGCTGGAAATGGAGGCGAGAAGGAGAATAAACCCTGGATGATGCTGGGCTGGGGGTCCAGGGGGGACGGAGCGGTTCCCCGGTCCTGGGCATGGCTGTGCGCCCAAAAAACTGGGCTGGAGACTGGCTTTCCTGCGCTCTGGGAAGGCACTGGGTCCCCTGCGCAGAGCCGCCCCGAGGGCCGCTGGAGGGCGAGGGGATGGGACAAGGACTACTGTTGTTTGGAGGGCAACAGGGAGCGTGTCAGCGTGGTGGGGCTGGAGCTGGGTGAGGTCCAGTGCACGGTCCCACGCGTAGCGCGCGCAACCCCACACGCAGCGTGCAGCTAGCTCACTGCAGGCAACTACACGTGCAACACGCACGTTGGTGCTCGTGATCCCGCGTGCAGCGTGCCCTTTGCTGTGTACGCTCCCACGTGTAGCGCGCGCCTCGGAGCGTGCAGTTTTTTTTGCGTAACATGCATGTTGGCATGTGCAACCCCATGTGCAGCATGTACCTGGGAGCGTGCAATTCCTCGTGCGACGCGCACGCGGTCCCAGGCGCAGCGTGCACGGCGGTGCGTGCGACCCTGTGTTTTGGGGGTCACACATGCCGAGGTGCGTATGTGTAGTGCGCATGTTGGCGCATGCAGTCCAGCATGCAGCGTGTGCCTGGGTGTGCGCGGCCCTGTGTGCAGCTCTGCGCAGTGCAGTGTGCATCCCAACACTGCCACCCAGCAGCCCGGCCGCGCTTTGCAGCGGGTCAGACGGGTGTTGCGGCTTGTGGAAATCCTTGGCAGGGTGGACAATATGGAGACGAACAAAGCGGCTAAGGGGGGTGAGCGCAGAGGCTTTGCTGGGGCCCCTCTGGCCAGAGGGGTGTCTCTGATCCCCTCTGGGGACGCAGCATCTCGCCAGCAGCAGATCTCTTGCTTGTGTGCGTTGCTTGCAAACACAAACCAGGACTCTCTGTGTCTGGCTGCTGGTGCTGCAGGGTTTGAGCCCAGCGTGGGAGTGAGCATCATGGCAAGGGGAGCTGGGTGCCCCGGTGCTGGCCAATTCCCACCGGTGAAGCCAAAGGCTCGGTGCTGCTGACAGCATACTCCAGCCTGATCGCTTGGGCTGGTTTGTCTTGAGCTGGGATTTCACAAAGTGATGGTGTAACAGCTCACTCCATCAGGGCCTGATCCAGAGCGTGGTACCCAGCGCAGGGACAAGAGAGGCCGTGTGTCCCCAAGTCTCCCAAACCACACAATGTCCTCAGCATCATCCCCACTGCCGCTCCCTGTGGCTGGTGGGCCCTGGGGGGGGACCTAGCCCCAGCAGACTTGTTCATACTTCACCAAAGCATGCAGGAAAACTGCACTAGAAAAGCACAAACTACCCCAAAGCAGCCGGGGTCATCCCTGGGGCTCCCTTTACCCCTGGGATGCCACACACCCCGTGGCCCTGCATGCGCTTTCGATGCTGCAGGATGTCACCAGAACACTTCCCCAGACTTTTATCGCTGGGGTGAATCGGTTACCAGGGCGGGCAGGCTGCCTACAAAAGCCTCATAGCAGCCGGTGCCAGCTGAGCGTGGCCAGGAATGGGCGGGGGGGGATCTTGCTCCCCAAGCGAAGCCGTGAGCTGAGGGGTCATCGTCGTGCCTCTGTCCCGCGTGGGGAACCGGTTGCAAAAGGGGAATTTAGGGGATGAGGTGAACAGTGGGTGTGATGGATCGCTGCTTCCCAGGGCTGGGACTGTCTGTCTGGGGTGGGTTTGTTTAGCCAGGGTTTGGGAAAGCTCTGGAGCGATAGCCCTGCTGAAATCCCACTGCCGGGGCAATTGCAGGGTTGGCTGTTGCCCCTTTGGTGCTTTGGCCTCTCTGTCAGTATTTTGGGGTGTTTTCCCCATCACGCAGGCAGGAATGCCGCCAGCCTGATCCCCTCCCAACCCCTCGGTCCGGGGGAAGGCTCTGAACTGCAGGGCACTGCCATGTCCCCGTGGGGAGGTGACAAGGGATGCACGGGTGGCTCACCAGCACCAACACCCAGGCTGCCTCCCAGGGTGATGGGAGAGAACTGCCGCTTCCTCCCTCATGCCCTGGGGCATTTGCTGCTGTGATGTAACCCTGGGTGGGGATGAGCCGAGCTGTGGCGGTGCTGAGCCCTGGTCCCTTCTCGAGGGCTTGTTGAGCCACCCCGGGGCGAGCAGCCCTGCTTCCCCCATGGAGCAATGGAGGCAGAGACAGGGCTGGAGAAGGCAGCATGGGGGAGACGCAGGGATGTGGCACATCCCACTCTGGGGAAGGATGGGCCAGCTTGGGGGGTCTCCCTTGGTGCCAGGATGGGACCAGGATCTGGTCCCTGCACCCTGGCTAGGCTGGAGGTCCTTTATATTTCTGATGGGCTCTGTGATGCCTGTCCCATGGGCAGCAAACAGGCTTCGCCCACCAAACTCCAGGTGCTTTAAGACGCTCCCAGGTACATTTACATTTCTGTGTCTCTAGACCAAATTATTTGCAGAAACTGAGATTTTGGTGCCTGACCTACTGTGGTACCACTGCACCAGGTGCCAAGATTTCTGCTTGCCCCAGGGTGTGTATTTCCCCCCCCGCAGGACCTTGCGTGGGACCACAGCACCATTCCCCCAAGCGTGGCGAGTCCGGCAGCGGCCCTCGGCCAAGCCTGGCGTGTTGCGGCCGGCGCATGGTGCTTTTGGCATGGGGCGTTTGCCGAGGCAGAGCCGCTCCTCCCTGTCCCCCCCGCGCAGAGGGGAGCGCGGGGAGGAAATTGCTGCTGACGGAGCTGCGAGCACTGCCGGACTGAGGATGACTAAGTTTGGCAGTGCTACCTGCCGGCTGTTTTTCCTTTTATGGAGGATTTGAGCGAGCCGCTGGAGCAATTCTCCGAGAGAACCCAAAGGGATCCACCCTGACCTTGGGGACGGGAACTGCCGGGTTAGGGAGAGGGTGGCTGGAGGTGGTGGGGAGCAGGGTGTGTGGCGAGGTGCCGGGGCAGCGTGCGGCTGGTGGAGGTGGGGATGGACCCCCCTCCCCCTCCCCATCTGGATGGAGCACCCAAATGTTTTCACTTTCTATTCTAAGGAGCTGGACACTGGCCCGGAGCGGAGGCCCAGCCCATGGTGCCAGCCAGAGCCACAGCTGCTGGCACCCTCTGTGCCACCCACCTTTGAGGCCGCCCTTCCATCCCATGGCTGTCCTGGTGTGGTTTTCCCACAGGCTGGGGGTCCTGTGGGCGCTGGAGTGAGGGGGAGAGAGGATGCAAGGGGACATGTCTCTCCAGGGGGACACATTGCTGCGGGGGCCGGGGCATCATCTGCACAGGGACACGTTGCTGCAAGGTGACAGCATTACAGGGGACACACAGAGAGAGGGGGCACTGCTCTGCCCCCCAGGGCTGCTCCATGGGGCCGAAGTGGAAATGGGGCAGCCCAGCCATGGAAAGTCCCCAGCTGGTGAGAAATGCAGAGAAAGAGAAACAAAAATAGCACCTTTGCTGCCAGCAGCCGGGGCGGCGTATGGGGCTGGGGCCAGGCTTTGGCCAGGCTCCCCTGGCACCTGGGGCAGCCACCCCATAGCCCCCAGCCTGCGCCCAGGGGCCAGGACCGGGCTCCTCACAGTTGTGTCCTGCATTCTTGGCATTATTCTCCTTTTTTTCTCCTCCTCCTCCACCCCGGGGATGTGCTCTCAAACCTCTCCATTTATGGACAGGAGGTTAGGTCAAATGGGAGGGTGAGAGGATGGCTGGGTCCCTGGGGAGGGATGGGGGTCCTGAGTGGGGGACAGGGGCCATGGCCACCCCTGGGGGTCACAGCAGTGATGGTGTGCAGAAAGTTGGGGGACACCCAGGCACTGCCCCTGGTACCCCCATCGTGATGCCCTGTGCCACTGGGACCCCCACCCAGGGTGGTGGTTGGGGTCACCCCTGGCCCCCTCCTAGGATGCTGGAGCACCCTGAGCTGCTGCAAGCAGACAGGGAGAAAACAGCCCCTGCGGGTGGGGAGGGCTTTTTCCTTTTGTTTTATCATTTTTATTTTGAAGGCAAACACTGCTGGTTTGGGGGTGAGGCTGCTGCAGCTGGTCCCTGGGGGGGGCTGGATGTATCCCCAGCCCCGGGGCCATTGAGGAGTCACTGGGGCAGGGTGAGATGACTCCAAAGCGGCTCCGGATGATGAAATGTCCTGATTCATTTGAAACATTAATATTAAAAAAAAAAAAAGACTAAAGTAGAAGTGACTCAGGCAGTGGTACCCTGCCATTTGGTGGTGACGGAGCAGCTGCTTGGGGTTAGGCTTTTTTGGGTGGATTTTCCCCCGGTCTATAATAACACCTCGGGGTGTTGCTGAAGGCAGTGAGCTGGGGTAGAGGCAAATACCCAAGGAAATGTGCTGCTTGGGACAGCCCTCTTGCTCTATCATGCAAGGCAGGGCTGGGGAGCAAGGCTGTTTTAAAGGGGGGCACATGCGAGCACCCCAGCCCTGGGATGCGCCAGGTT
Organism: Anhinga rufa; assembly: GCA_013400875.1. NCBI lineage: Eukaryota > Metazoa > Chordata > Aves > Suliformes > Anhingidae > Anhinga > Anhinga rufa. The sequence goes on along the minus strand of VZTV01069888.1, from coordinate 10,099 downwards.
GTCACCAGGGCGGAGAAGGACCTTGGCACCTCGCTGGGAAGGGTGAGATGGATGAGCCTCGGCTGTCCCTTGGTGTCTTAACCATCCCTGCAGCCCCCTGGCCAAAACCCCGTCCCTGGGGGCAGAGGGAGGGACCCTGGTGACTCGGCCCTGCGCCCCATCGGGGCCCATCGTCCCCTCCCTGGCTCCCGGCTGACTCAGCCGGACGGGATTCCCACAGTTTCCGTCAGGTGCTGCCTGGAGTAAATGGGGAAGAGGTTTCACAAGCCCCAGTAATTAATGCTAATTACAGAGCAGCAACATGGGAATCATTTCTTCCCCAGGTGTCCTTCCAAAAATGGCTTTCTGCAGGTGTGGCACCATCCTTCACTTGTCATTAGGCACTGCTCCGCCTCGGAGAAGGTGAAACCTTCGAAGGCTGGGACTGTGGGAACGGCATGATGGAGGACGGTCCCCGCGGTCCCTGCGGGCGCCAGGCCCGGCTGTGGCTGCTGGCAGCCAGGTTTGGCTGGAGGGCAGGGCTTGCTCAACCCTGGGTCAAGATCAACCCATGGGGAAAAAATACCATCCGACCTCCTTGAGCAGCATGACCGCTCCTGGCAGCTGCCAGCAGAAAAATAAAACCATGGAGAAGGGTCTTGGAGTCCTTTTTTTTTAATGGCTTAGTTTTGCTGCCTGCATTGGAGGGACAATGAGGTCGTCCCAGGAGCTCATGCTGAGAGGGGCTGAGCTTCTCTGAGGCGTGAAAAAGATAGGGTGAGGGGGTTTACAAAACTTTTTAATCTTTGTTTTTCTTCTCCTCGCTGAGCTGGTCATGCTCAAACTCCCCCGCATGTGAAATATTAGAAATAAAGCAGGGTGGAGGTGGGCTGGGAGACCTGAGCTCCAGACCCAGCTGCGATGGGCTGGAAAAAGCTTCACCTGCCTTAAAAATGTGCTGAGGATCCCCAGTGCTTGGGCTGTGGGGAACCTCCCCTTTGCCTTATCTGGCTGGAGGAAAGAAGTTAGAGGAGATACAACTGGGCAAGGTGGAGAGGAAGGGACCACCTTGTCCTTCGTGGCCACAGTGACCGATGGCAGAAATCCTGGGCTGAACCACCAGCAGCAGAAACACAGACTAGAGGTGAAGAAACCCTTCCCATGCAGACTCTGGGGACTCTGTCCTTGGAGCCTGATTTTATGTGATTTTTTTTTTCTGCGAGACTGAGCAATGGGAAGCAGCTCGGAGGTGACCCAGTGGTGCAGGACAAGAGCCAACTGCTGGTGGTGGCATCACCTTTAATGGTGAAAATCGACCACCCTGGACAGCAAAGTGCTGGATGGCTGGAGGGATCGATTGCTCTGCAGATTTCCTGCAGTCCCATTTTGTTGTTTAAAATTGGGCTTAGAAATACAGCATTTGGGTCTCTACCCAACAGGGGTGGTGTGGCCTATTTAACTTAAGCTTCAGGACTTTTGTAGCAGAGGGAGGTGAAGGGGCTGGCGCTTCCCTATTTGATGAAGAAGAGCATATTCCATGCTGGAAACATGTCTTATTATTTAGGAGTGGAAACAATTTCAAAAGACTTGGTTGAAGCTCACAGAAGAGGAAATCAGAAGGGATTAAATCCACCCAAAGCCAGTTTCCAGGTTGTTTCCATACTTCTCCAAGAAGAAACGCTCCCAGTCCAGGGGCTGCAGGTGCTGTGACTCCCCGTCCCCTGGCCAGCCGGGGTGGGGACCCTGCGACAGAGCGGGGCTGGTGAGCAAAGCTTCATCCCCACTGGGCTGGCGAGCTCGGAAACCGGTCCTGGCACAGGAGAAACCCACCTCTTCTGCTGGCTCAATGAGAGCTGTAGGGAGGCAACTGTCTGTGTGGTTTTTAAATAATCGTGACTTTGCTGAGATTATTTCTTTTTGATGTGTGCAGACTTCTCCCTCTGACTCTCCCTTTGCAGATTTTCCCTTGCAGCAAGGGGAGTTGCTGTGCGTATCCCAACAGACAGGTCTTCTCCCACCACTTGGTCCTCGCTCCCATCTGAAGGTGAGGAGGAAAAGGGCAACGCCAAAACCAGCATTCATGTGTGCAAGCCAATTCCCCCAAGGACGGTTGCTTTAATGAGATGTCATTGCTAACGAGTCTGCTGGCAGAGCGCTCGTGGAGAAACGTGCTGGGAAATGGTAACGCAGCAAGTCTTGGAGTTGGGATCGGGCAGCTTTCCGGGCTGCCTGCCCCATCCCAGAGACATGAATCCATGGGACCAGCTGGGCGAAGGACCTTGCTCTCCACGCCAGTATCACCAGAAGTGGTTTGCTGACAGTCTGCTGCCTGCTTGCTATCAGGATGTGATTAGACCAACCGTAAGAAATATGCTCATCCAAAAATAAATGGGATGGCCAATAAACCAGCCAGAGCAACTATTGGGAGCTCCCGACACGCCAGGCACCAGCGCAGGGTTCATTAGGTGGGACTGGTGACGTATGGGAGGAAATTCATGATGCTGGTGGGCCTGTTCTGTACTGCAAGACCCCCCCTTGCCCACAACCCAGTGGAGAGCACCAACATTGCAGAGGGGCTGGCAGATCCGTGGCTGTCCTTTACGGGCAGCTGGACTGGAAGAGGCACCTCGAAATCCTCAGGACATGAGAGAGCATTCAAGCTCCTTTCCATCCCAGTACATGGAGGCTTCGGGAGCTTAGAAATATTTTCACTGCTGAGCATGAAGAGTTATCCTGGGAGCAAGCACAGGCCTGCAGCACTTCAGCAACTCATGGCCTGGTGTCTGCTGGAAGTTAAATTGCAAAAATAACAACAGGGGGTCAGGGGGGCTCTTGTCTGTTGCTGTTCCTCGAGCTGATGCACAGGGAGGGGAAATGGGGAGACCTTTTCCCTCCCCATGCCTGCTCCGGGAACAGGGGTGCAGGATGATCTGGAGGTGCAGGATGGTCTGGGATGCAGGATGATCCGGGGCACCCATCCTGCAGGAGGGCACCCCCACCACTCGGCGGGGGCAGAGGAAGAAGGGGATCATTTCTAAGGTGTATTCCTGGTGAATTTAGGGTTTATGAAGCTATACGGTGGGGGGGGCAGCGGGCCTCAGCTGCTCTCTGGTTTCCGGTTTCCGCTGCCTCTTTCTCCGGCTGGTTACGTGGAGACAGGGCCAGGTTTTGCCATTTAAGGCTTATTTCCCCAGGCCGGCAGCTGTGGTGAGAGCTGCTGGGTTGGTGAGTGGGTCGGTCCCTCGGCCACTCTGTGTTGAGTGCCCCGAGAGGGGTGGGTGCTCACGGTTGAGGAGGGGGGACCCTTGCCATCCTGACCTCCCTCCTTCCCACATCTCCTTTCGCCGACCTCCGTGGCAGAGGAGGAAGATGATGGAAGGGATATGGGTTTGGCTGTGGAGCGATGTGCCCCGTGTTAGACAGGCAAAAGAAAACCTTTCCTGGTCCCAGAGGCTGCAGGGTCGGGGCAGGGGGCTCCAGTCCCATGGGGCTGGCTGAGCAGCCCCCCTGCCCGCCGAGCCAGCACTGAGCAAGGGACTGGAGCTGGGCAATGCCAGGGTGAAGCAGGAACACCCCCTGCCCTGCCAAGGCTGTCACCGGGACCAAGCCCAGGCTGTGCTGGGGCCAGAGCTGCCCCATGCTCAGGGCTTCCTCATTCCTGGCACCGCAGCTGGTTGCTGCGTCTTCCTCTTGCTTGTGTCCCTCCCCGAGCTCTTGCAAAACAAGAACATGGGCTCCCAGAGAGTGAAAGGTGCGGTGCAGCCATCTCACAGCCACCGGGAGTGGTACAGGGACCAAGGGAGCTCCAGGCTGGGGTCCTCTCCTGCAAAGCCCCGTAGCAAAATCACTCCCTGGTTTTTTGCTCGCTGGCTTGCCTCTTCCTTGGGCCAAAAATCTGCAGAGACAGCCACCCTTCGTGTCTCGGCCCATTTTCCATTTCCATCTGAGCCCCACTGTGGCCCTGGTGGCCCCTGTATCTGCTTGGCTACCCCTGCGGCTCTGCTGACCATGGTGCTCCAGCAAGGGAGGTCTGGAAGCCACCTCTGCAACCCCGCACAGCTCCAGCTCCGGCGTCGGGAGGGGAAGAGAGCAGGAACATGGTTGTCTTAACCCCATTTATCATTGGGGGCTGGAGGAGGGAGGGATGAGTTCATACACCATCCTGCCTGGGCCAGGGCAGGTGGGGAGTCCCCAGGGTGGTACCATTGCTCTGGTGAGTGCCACCAGCGAGCCCTCAAGGTTTTAATGGGACTTAAGTGCATTTTTCAAATATTCTCAGAGCCGATAATGCCTCCACCACCCTGGAGGGGTTCAACGCCCACCCATGCACACATCACCCACAAGGGACATTGGAGAGGGCACCCAAGGGTGGCAAAGGGACTCTGGCACCAGGAGAGAGCAGAGATCTGCTGTCCCCCTGGGAGCAGGAGGGACCTGACAACTCACAAAACCACCCAAGTCCTGTCACACTTTTTCCTTCCAGATCTCCATCCCACGGACCAGCCCGCAGTGGGATGAACATCGGGGTGTCCTCACTAGTCCCAGGTCAGAGCTGGTGAGGAGCAGGCAAGGTACCTTAATGCATCAGGGGAGTGACAGTCAGCACATGGCACCCACGGCTTTTGTTTGCCTTTCTCTTGAGATCTTATCTCCTGCCAGCAGGAATGTGTGAAATGAGCCAAACAAAGCACACGGAAATACTGTCTGAGTGAGGGATGGAAACTTAGGGGGCAATGGGCTGAGGGAGTAATAAAATGCAGTGGGGATCGGTGCCTCTGCACACAGGCTTTGTGGTGGTGGTTTCCTTTCGTCCCTAGTTTGTGTGTGGATGCTATCGGAGGGGTGATATCACTGCAAGCTCGCCAGCTTGCACCCGGGTTTGCTGCAGATCTCAGCAAGAGCTGGACCAGAGGGGCTGCTTGGGAGCGGCATCACCCTGCTGAGCACACAGGCTCTCTCCTTCCCCCACCGACTGCCCGTCGTGAGTGAGTGGCATCACCCCACTGTTACCCCTGCCATGGGGACCAGAAACAAGTCTGGTCTGCCTGGCACAGGGTGAAAACCTTCTGGGTCCTCCTCGGCTGCACCCACTCCTCGGCGAGGAGCCAAGGTGGGGGGGTACAGACGGCAGCTGGGTTTCATTTCTGGTGGCTCTGTACAGGCTGAATCACCCCAGAGGAGCACGGGGAGTGGATGGGGCATTGATAACAGCAGGACCCCCTCCTCCACTGCCAGCTCCCCACCTGGCATGAGACGCTTGCGTCAGGGCTCAGCACCGGCTGTGCAAACAGAGCCGGGAGCCAGCCCGGGCAGGGATGGAGCTGGGACGGGGCCCAGCACGGCTCCAGCGGGTGCCTTCTAGGAACAGGCAAACCCCGCCTTGCCCGCCCGCTCCCCGAGCATCCCCGCGCCCGCGGATGGAGGAGCTGCGTGTGGGTCTGGGGCTGCCAGAGGGGTGGGGGTCCCCGTCTGTGGGTGCTCAGGGCTGCCCTGGCCGCAGCAGCACAGCACGGCTGTCACCGACCCCTCTCTTCCATTTAACTGCTAAGCCAGCGTGACCCTGTTGCTGGAGATAGATGGGGATTACGCCCCCAAACCCAAAGCAGAATTGCCTGCAGAGTCAGAAGTGCTTTACATCAGCTGGCACGGGCGGGAGAGCCCTCGCAGTCGGGGGCAACGGGCATCCCTGCTCTCTGCACCTCCAGTTTCCCATACCGAAAACAAAGGCAGCACCCTTCCCTTCCCCCTCCGAGGTGGGACAGGTGACCTCTGCCAAAGCTCGAGTCCCCCAGATGGGAAGTACTGTTAACCCAGCAGAGATCAAAGTGAATTTCCTGGCATGCTTGGGTAGCCCAGGATCTGTTTCATTTCCTAGGTACAGTACGAGCGGAAAACTCCATCCAGCTGCCCCCCTGCCTTTATCGTCAGCGGCTGAGAAAAATCAGTTCTCAAAGTAATTAAGAAGCAGTTGAAAATACACCATACGGCTCGGCATAGCACTGTGTAACATGTGTGGGAGCCTTTTGCCGGGCCATGTAACCGAAACCCAGGGAGCATCCTCTGCGGAAAAGCCCCTTCCAGGGCCGCATCACAGCTGAGGGGTCATTCAGTGGTGTTTGGGAGGTGATGCGGGTGGGGTGAGCAGGGCCAGAGGGCTGAGGCTTGCAGAGAAAGCCCAGGGAACATCAGCTTTTTCTCTTCCCCTTCTGTTTTTAGCTGGAGGAAACATCCCCTGAAGCCGACGCCAGGCCCGGCTGGAGGGGCAGGGCTGCCCCGCGCTCTCAGTCCCTGCGGGGAAGCGCTCTTCCCCAGGGAAGAGGCCATTTTACCTGTCCCATCACCGTGGGGGAAGCGGACCCCAAAGATGTGCGGGGCGGCCGGGAGGGCTGAGGCTGGGAGCCCGGCTAGCATCGCCCCGGGGGTCTGGCTGTGCTGGTGTAATCGTGCTGTGCTGGGGAATGACCTTGGGCCAAAAACAATTCAACGCTTGGGCCTCATCGGCTCTTTCTGTCAAGGTCAACCAAGACAGCACCAGCAGCACATTTAACCGGTGGGGGAAGGGAGGGCTTTGCTCTGCTCTGGCCAAGCTGGCTCAGCTCTGGGAGCCCACGGCTGCTGGGGGCCAGGATGGAGCCAGGCAGAGGATGCCCAGCCCCGGCACCGGCTGGTTCTCCGGCCAGTGTAGTGTCCGGCCGCTCTCCCGGCTGCCTGCGAGGCTGGGGGACCCTGGGGCCAGCTCACGACCTGCAAATGCTGGCGTAGAGATCAGCCTGGGGGTACACAGGGAAGGGGCTGGGGAAGGAGAGGTGGGGCTGGAGGCAGCGAGGACAGGCATGGCTGGGGAAATGGGGGGAGAAAAAACACTGCTCAGGGCTTCAACCCCTCCAGCAAAGTCCCGTTATCAGGGACAGCAGGCTATAAACCAGGCACGTGTCCCCTTCTACCACCTCCGCTACCTGGGCAGGGCTGTGCCCTTCGCAACAGCCTCTGCAAAACGTGGCACAGGATGTCTATCGGTGGCCCGAAGATGGAAAGCAGTGAATTTATTCAGTTTTCCAGCATGATACAATATAATGATTTATCTCCATTGTGGATAGGGGAGATGCTCGATGCACCGCGGACACAGCGGATCGGGGGAGAACAGTCCCTTGCACACGGAGGTCTGCAGAGGGAAAAGGCTTTCATCTCTTTCTGCAAAAGGCACTGATAAATTGGAGAGAGCTCGAGGATCAATACAAAGGAGCAGGAACCTCGGGGAGGGGTGTACGAGAGTGGGGAGTGATGCTTAAAGGGGGAGAGGAGAGTCTGCGGCTCGTTGGAGATGAGCTAGCGTCGGGGATGCAACGCAACGAGCCAGGAAAATGTCAGGGGCTGTTTCGCTTCAGGTTTTAATGCTGAACGTATCCCTGTAAAGGGAGAGGTGGGGGCTGCGGTGAGGTCCCCGAACAGCTCCAAACGGGGAGATGGGCCTGGGGTTTCTGCTTAGATTTTATCTCCTGCAAAATCCCGTTGGAGCTGATGCTGCAAGGAGTGAATTGAAAAAGAGGAAGGTGCTGGGATGGTCCCCATGCCTGCAAAATAGGGGATGTGGCCAGCGCCTTTCCCTCTTCCCCTTGGGGAGCAGGGAGGGGAAAGGCAGCACTCCAAAAAGCCTCTGCGATTTTTGCAGGAGGGTGATTTAAAGCAACTGGGCTGGTTTCAGAAGTTTCTACCTTTTCTCTCATTGTCACGACAGCAAGAAGGAGAGAGCAGAGGCCCGAGCGCTTGGTGAGGGCAGCGATGGAGGAGCTGAAGGGGATGTGCAGAAGTTCAAGCCAACCCCAAAAGGTGCTGGGACTATTCCCCTCCTCCCAACCTTCCTCTCCCCAAGTGTGCAGCAGATGCCGTCCCTGCACGAGCAAAGGGCTTTTGCTCTAGGGGAAGGGCTGGAAGAAGCGAGGAGAGCTCACACGTTGTCCCACAAGTGCAGAAATTCAGGCCCGGCTGTATCAGCCAGTGAAGGGCAGGAGGATCCTCCCTCGGATAGTTTTGTCCGGAGCCGGGGCGAGCTGAGCACCAAGGACAAGCAGGGAGAAGTGAAGCAAAACAGGGAAACTCAGGAGCCTGCGATGTCCGCCCAAGGGTAACATGACAGCCAGGGACCTCTTTGCTCGGTTCCCCTTTCTCTCCTCTTGGCTCTTTCAACACCCCAGGAGAGACGGAGGAGAGCCCCGAGCCACGGCCAGCGGAGCCAGCTTGGTCCGTCACACCGGGCATGGTCTGGACACGGTGGTGCCTGGCTGGTGGCCTCGCTATCAAAGCATCTTCAGGCTGGGAGGAAGCAGTGGCGCCCAGCCGTGTGCTGCGGACCACATCCTGCCGTCCCCACCGAGGCCAAATCCCACCACCCCGAAAGCCAGGAGACACGGGGTCAGTGTCACTGCCCGCCGGATGCTGGCAGATTGATTGTTTTCTGATTCAGTCCAATAATCGTGAGACACTAATTGCCCTGTAATTCCCCTCCCCGCCTAATGGGCTTGCCTTGCATCCGTGGCTCGCCAGCCCCGCTCCACCCGACCGACTCACCAGGATGCAGCGGAGCATCCCGTCCCTGGGATGCAGGCCCCGTCCAGCTGGCCACGACCCCCGTCACCCATGGTGGCCTCCCCACCCGCTCCTGACCTCCTGCTGACGCTCCCCATCCCAAACCCATCACCCCGGTGCTACCGCAGGACTTTTTCCTCCCGCTGTTCTCTGCAGACCCCTTATCAGCATGTTTGTAGACCACGCTTTACACCCGCAAGGGCCATCAGCCGTACCCATGCCTTGTGGCTCCCCTTATTTGACGCATAATCTTCTAATTAATAATCAGCCTTTTCAAAGTGGAGCGCAAACATTAATTAATTCCCCGTGAGGTAGGTAATTAACAGCGATGACTCCCATTTTACTGCAAGGAAGCTGCGATACAGCGATCTTGCACGATCCACCCGAGGGAAACGACGGTGCAAAGGCAGCTCTGCTCCAGCGCGGCCCTGCAGACAGCCCAGCTCGCCCGAGCTGGGTCTCCTTCCCCCGAGGGCTTCCCGTGGGGACAGTCCCGGCGTGCTGGGGTGTCTCTGCTCCATCACCACGGCCACCTCCCGTGTGGAGGGGATGGCACGGTCCCAAGGAGGCCTGGCAGGGCAGGTCCACCACCACGGCCACCTCTGCGCCGAGGGACGAGGCACGGCCCTGCTGCGGGTCTAGCAGAGCCCACGGGGCTCCCGTCTCTCTTCCCCACGCCATCCCCACCAAAGCACCCATCTGGGGGAAGCCGTGGTGGCGGGCACTGGGGCGCCTCTGCCAGCTCGCGACAAGGTGCTCCCGGGGCAGGGGATGCCATCCCATGGGACGGGGCTGCTCCTCCTGCCCCCATCCATCCCCCGTGTCCCATCTCCTCCCGTTCCCCCCCTCCCCAGGTGACGGCGGATCGCCATCTCAGCAGCAGGTTCCTTCTGCTGTTCTCCTCCTTTGTTTGCCCCACAGCGGGGAGCAACGCTGGAGGGGCTGATAACTCCTGGGTCCCCTCCTCGGCCAGACCCCACGCTGGGGAGGGCGGCTGGCAGGTCGGATGGGAGCCCCATCCTCACCCTCACCGCAATCTCCACGGCTCCCTGGTGACAAAGAGCTCGCCAGCATGAGCTGCAGGACCCTGATGGCAGGGCCGGCTCCCCCGCGGTGCTGGGCAAGGGGCATCCCATGCAGAACAGGCATTTTTAGCTTTTTTTCCCCCTAGATTTTCATTCCCCCCCCCCCCCCCCTCGCCCGTGNCCCCCCCCCCCCCGCCATCATTGCTGTTTTCAAACCGCTGTGATTAGACACACAAGGTCCCCACGCCAAAGCCTGCGTGCTTCCAACCGGCAACAGATTGCGAGTGGCTGCTGCTACTTTACTTACAGGGCTGCTTAATTAACTTGATTAATCAGCCCGCGTTTGCACGACGCTCTGGAGACGCAGAGCCCTCTTGTCGCCGCTGCTCCGCGGACGCTGCCTTCGCCTTTATTTCCAACCGATATTTGATCGTAACAACCCAAAAGAGGGAATTGCAGGAAGGCAGGGCCGGGCGGGAGCGGCCGCATCGCCCGCTCCGGCGAGCTTTGGA
>VZTV01069884.1:0-10836 GCA_013400875.1 Anhinga rufa | reverse complement strand
TGGTCTTTCCCTTGCTAGGACCCAGGGCACACTCCACAGCCTGGCTTATACCTAGACAAAAACTGTTGGTTGATGGAAAACTGCTGGCAGAGGACCCCAGTAAGCAGGCACATAAAGTGTTCTTTACTCAGGGATAGAAGATAGATGCATCTGCTCATTTCAGGTTGTTAGCTTGCATTGCCTTTGCTGACTGCTATATTTTAAAAGTGCTTTACATTTTATAATAGTAGCTCTCCACTTGTTCATCCACCTCACTTTGTGGCTCCTATATGCCCTCCATCCCAAAGTACTCCAACATCTCCGTCCATCCTGACCCAGTCCATTGTGTCAGAAATCACTCTGCACACAGCTATTCAGAAAGTCTGAATACACTTGCCTTTGAATTCTGAATTGCTGCAGCTTCACTACTGCTGCATCGCTAACACAATGTGAATCTGTCCAAATCAAAAAAAAATCCCAACATGAGACATTGCTGTATCTGAAGTTGTGTACCAATGAGAAAGAGAGAACAGAGAGAAAAAGCAATGCTTGCCCCCAAAGACAACAACGTTACCAGCATCAGCTGGTTGAAGCTGCTGCTGCTGGCTCTGGCTGTTAGAATCCATAAAGGGAAGGAGGGAGATCAGTGGGTCGGGCAGAGGGTGCCATGGAGGCCAGCTTCACGCTGAAGTCCTAAATGATCTGACACTTCACTAATGCAGAATGTTGGGCGGTTGCTGTTTGAGAAAAAAACAGCAGCTTCAATTAAAATTCCTTTTCAAGCTTCTGCCAGCCTCTAACTCCAAACAAGCTGCTTCTTGGTAAAGTCTTTGAAGGATAAGTTTGTCTTCCGATTATTTCCAGGCAGCTGAAAGAGCCCTTGAAGCACTCTGTCCTCAGCACTGTGGGGGTGTAGGACATGAGATCAGCTTTTTGAAAACTTGAGCTTCCTGCTTAGGGATCTGGAAGAGGAAACCTTTAGTTTTGCTAGAGATTAGAAATGACAGGTTGAGGGAAGTCATCTGTCATCAGATGCTAAGGAGTAACATTCATTTTCTCTACTAACAGACATGACCACAGGGCTAAAGCACTGCATGGGGACACCAGAGACCCGTGCTCTTGTCTCTATCACAATTTCCCTCTGACTATGACAGGTCACTTCATTGTTCTGTGAAACAAGCAGAATAACCCTCTTTCCTCACTCTGTTTGCCCATCTCATTGAGATTTCTCAGCACAGAAAATGTCCGTCCCCTGCCAACGTGCAGATGGCACCTGAAATTAAGAGACTATTGGTATCAAAGGGAACACTACTTGAATCCCTAAGAATACAATTGCTCAGCTGAGGATCTTGGGCTTCTGTGCAGTGCTCAGCCCAGCACCCTCTGTGCCAGATAGGAGTGAAGTGTTGCTATACACCTCTAAGACATAGGTAAATTGAACATGGGGCTGCCTGTAAAGTGGGAGGCAACAGCAGACTGGCTCAGTCCTTGCCCTCTACAGGATAAAGCCTAAGACTGCTGTCTTTATGCCATGGCCCTCAAATACTGCTGGTGACCATTCCCAATGTGTAGATTAGAACCTGACCCATCCCTGGTGATGCGGAGAGCTTTATTCTCTGATCCTGCTTGCATTTGGGGTGTTATTGGAAACTACAGGCTAAGACTGCAGTAAACCTGACTTCAGTAGTAAGCCAGCTCAATTGTCAGCCCTCACCCTCCATGGGATAAAATTCTGCTACCCCTTAGCAGAGACTCCCCAAGAGCTATTTTCCCCAAAGATAATATTTCAAAAAAGATCAGAGCTAATGCATTTGTAGCTAGTTCAGAAGCAGTGAAAGCCACAAATGTCCATGAGATATTGGGAAGCATTCAAGTCCTGACATTTTCAGGCTGGTTTAGAGACAAGCCCCATTTACTTTAGCATACCCTCTCCACCCAGAGCTAGTACCAGCAGCTCTGCTGGAAGGCTCAGAAAGCCTTGCAGCAGGTGGATACAAAATAACCAGGGAAATTTTCTTCCTGACCCTTATTAATTAGAAGCTGCCTGATGCCCTGAAGCTCAGAGAACACTACAGGAAGAAACCAAAGGTAGACAAAAGGTTGCCCAGAGGAAGCAGCAGCTACCTGCCAACTGACAAGCTATGACTTGAACTGTAAGCCAATCTGCAAGGGAATCTAAAGACATTTTAAAGTGCATTTTCCTGCCATAAAGCAAGACATTTTCCTCCTTGAGGACCAAAGGAGGTCTCCCGGGCTGAATTTAATTTTCTTTGTAATGAACGCTGATAGTAACGGTAAAGACTAAAGCAAGGAGGAACTATAGCTTCCTCCCACTCCACAGCTGTGCCTGCCACTCTACTGCAAACCTGCTCCACTCAGAAAAAACAGGCAGTCACCACATTTTAATTATGTCAGGAATATATTTGCAGCCAATATGCCCCTTGGAGTCAGCACAATAACCATTTAAACACAAGGGCAATTTGCTTGCTGTAACATAGACAACACTTTAAGGATACTTATTTCCACAATGTGTTCTCTTCCAAACAAACATCTTTTCTCCCCATGTGTCCCACTCCTCTCTTTACTGTTACCCCTCTTCTATCAGGCAGGCAAAGATTTCTGGCAAAAGCCAAAAAACAAACAAGGGGGAAATGCAGCTTTTTTTATAAAGGTAATCAAAAGATACCTCTCCAGGAGAATACAGGACTGCAGAGAAAGTCTTTGTATTCAGGCACAAGAGGGTGCACAGCTGTATCAATTCTAGCATTTTTTTCTGGGTTAGGACACAAAGTTAGAAGTGAAAGAGGAGAAAAAGAGAAAGGGGATTGACAGTCAAAGCATGTGAATGTCAGGTATATGAAAGGATCTTTTTAACAAACGTGTCAGACAAGGGCAGCAATGAAGGCTCCTGTCACCCAATACTAAAGGAGTCCTTATAAGAATGAACATAATTTTCAGTGCTTGGGGCCTAAAAGTTTATTGAAGATCATGCAATTAATAGCAGCGACAGGGAGAGGATCTACCAGTGGAGCTAGAACAGCATGGGGATAAGAAAAGGAAAACGTAGTTTCCAAAGAGCAACAGTGAAATACTTGAAGCCAAATGGTGATTTGGCGAAAGTGGATCAAATTTTAAGTTTTCACCTCAAAAGACCTGGAGCAGCAGGAAATGCCAAGTGATCTGCAGTCCAAAACTATTGTGGAAGAGGCATGGAGTATGATGTCCCAAGTCAGCTGCCTACTTCTGAGAAGGGTGTATCTCCCAGCTTCTCAACCACCCTTGCTCATTGTCCATGCTGGTAATTCTCTACTTGTGGAAGGGGCAGTGCCAGGCACAGCCTTGGCTTTCTAGGGTTTGTTGTTTGCCAGCTGCTGCTATGAGCCTATTGTTTTGAAAGTGGCTTTGGATCCACACTTAACTAGTGCCCTCAAGTCCTACAGCATGCCAGGCTTACTGCGCAGGCAGTGGATGTCCACCTCTGGCTGCAGAATCCAAGCCTGGGCAATGCAGGAGACCTGACAGCCAAGCAAACAGCTACCACCTGTTTTGTCCCTCCCCCACCTCAATTTCCTTGCATTCCATACATCTACCTCCACATATGTTCAGTACTTTTGGTTCCTGCAGAATCGCCACAAATGTTAAGATTTCTGGGATGTTTCCAGGAGCAGGGAAAAGGAACAACCCAAAATTCATATACATTTATATAAAGACAGAAACTGATAGAGCCCCCAGAGATCACAGACTTTTCCCTTCCAAGATGCATGACTTTCCTTTCCAAGGCTCACAGCATCAGGGGAGTCTCCTCCCCAGCTTCCACAAAGGAATGCTGTCTCTGGGTACCACCATGCCCCCGGCTGAAGCAGAAGCAGGGAAGGATGCATTTGGCCCTGCAGGAGTATTCTGGTTTCAGCTGGGATAGAGTTAATTTTCTTCATAGTAGGTGGTATGGGGCTGTGTTTTGGATTTGTGCTGGAAACAGTGGTGATAATGCGGAGGTGTTTTAGTTGTTGCTCAGTAGCGCTTACACCAGTCAAGGACTGTTTCAGCTCCCCGTGCTGTGCTGGGTGCACGGGAAGCTGGGAGGGGACACGGCCGGGACAGTGACCCCAGCTGACCCAAGGGATGTCCCACACCATATGGTGTCATGCTCAGTATATAAAGCTGGGGGAAGAAGGAGGAAGGGGGGGGACACGGGGAGTGATGGCGTTTGTCTTCCCAAGTCACCGTTACGCGTGATGGAGCCCTGCTTTCCTGGAGATGGCTGAACACCTGCCTGCCCATGGGAAGCAGTGAATGAATTCCTTGTTTTGCTTTGCTTGTGTGCGCGGCTCTTTCTTTCCCTGTTAAACTGTTTTTATCTCAACCCATGAGTTTCCTCACTTTTACTCTTCTGATTCTCTCCCCTGTCCCACCAGGAGGGAGTGAGAGAGTGGCTGCATGGTGCTTGGGTGCTGACTGGGGCTAAATCACAACGAGGCTGTGCGCAGTTCCAGCCTGTGCTGCCATTTCCTTCTGCCAAGGCATTTTGTGGGGAGGTTCTTCACAGTAGAAGACTATAGTTTGATAGGCCTCCTCCACAGGGTACAACATGAGAAGCAGACTCTGAAGACAAAAATCTGAGACAATTTGAGGGCTGATTCTTACTCAGTCTTTAATTTAATATTCATGAGCAATACCAGCAGGGGAGCTAAAAATCTTCTACTCCTAAATCAAAATGCTGTATAAAAGCCTATTTAAGTTATCTAGTGGAAATACAGTGACCTCCAGAACTGTAGTTTCTAAGTGCCATACCACATTCCCAAAATCTCCCAGAAATAACTCTCCTGGACCCAACAAACCTCATGGCTCTTCCTTGCACACCCTGTAAGCAGGCAATACCCCAGGGACAAAGTGTCCTGTGCAGCACAGTATCACATGAATACTAATCCAAGCCCTGATGCTATTTGAAAAAGGATGTTTCAACATTTGTTTTCTGGGATAGAGGTAAAATCCAGGTGGAATTGGGGCATTAATTGAAGAACAAGAAGAGTTTGGATGAAGTAAGGACCTGAACCCCTAGAACTTGAATGAAGGAGGAACTTTCTACAAAGGATCGTTTTGTAGCCAAGACAAGGCCTGCCAATGCACGCAAGTAGTTCAGCTTAGCTGAGAAGAAACTGCTCTTTGTAGAATTATGCATTGTCTGATTCATCTTGAGGTATAACATGGACATGAAATTTGCAGATTTCTGAAGAAATTCTTTGGTGCAGGCATAGCTTTTGACCAGTCTTCAGTCAGAAAATTCTGCAGTGCTGCAGATTTTTTCAAGACCTGTCAGAGGCTGGACTTTGCCATCCAGACTGTAGCAGTTCCTGCTAGAGGAGTGCTGATCTTTCAAGTGGAAGACTCAGGTATTGAGCTTGCAATTCTGTTGAAGCTAGCCATCAATGCCAGCCCTGAGATTTAGAGCGCAACATAGACTCTATATTCAAAGGCCATTCAAGAGCTGCTTGGATTTTCTTGTGAAGGAGAAGAGAGGGCATCTGCTGAAGAGGACTGATGTACAACTGGGTACCTGTCTGGCTGTCCTCAAAGCATCAGATGCTGCAGTGCTGGTTGCAGGAGGGAAGGAATGATCATGTTTATCTGGAATGCTGAGTCACAGCCAGATGCTTCTGTAGTGAGTCACATTTCTGGCAAAGGGCAGGCTGACCTAACTGATAGCAACTTTCACACCCCGAATTATCTCATCTTTCTGGAAGTGACAGCAGAAAGAAATCTGTAAGTCTACACACTAAAAGCAAGTCTTGAGACAGCAGGAGCTGGATCTGCCAATTCAGCAGTATAATAACCCATTCTATACACGATTCTAGGGAACAAGGTCAATTAAGCACTTGGGAAACAATTCTGCAATTTCACTGAAGATGGTATAATCTGTTCTATTGTTTCCAGCCAAAGAACCTCTTCTGCTGAAGTTAATTCAGTGCTGCTGGTAGAGGCTGGATTGAAAATAGCTATCCCTCCAAACGCAGGGAGAAAGGCTGTTGCCTCTGTTTGGCCAATATGCACGCCTGCAGTCTTTTAACAAAGATAATTACCAATCCCTTCTCCAGAGCCACTCTCCACTGAAACAGGGAGAGTATTGCATAATAAGAGTCAGTCTAGGAAAATCCTATTCATATCTAGCCACTGTTTGAAAGATATGATGGGCTAGGAGGATTTCAGTCTGGCAAAATGCACCAGCTCTTGCTTTGTAGGGAGCAGATACCAAATGTACTGAATGAATGTTCCATTTTGGGTCAATACAGATCATAAAGAACTCAGGGAAGTGCAGTGAAAGGTGAGGAGCTGGTACAGGCTGACTTACAGCAAATCTGTTTCCAGTATCCATATCCCCATGATGGTGCGTGCACAGCATGGCCCATGCCCCTTCTCTAAGAAGAAGAGTTATCACATTTGGAACACCTCTAAGCACTATGATATGAAAAGCAACAGGGCTGAAGCCCAGTCTGCCTTGATTGTTTCCTCTCTCCCCCCACCCCTGCCCCAGCTGTCTGGGTTTTTTTTGTTAGCCCTGCAGTATTGACAATACCTCTTCTAACCCAACCTGGCCTGTCTCAGAGGCTTCCAATAGAATACCTATTTCAATTTCTCTACAGTTTTCTTTTGCAAAGCTCCTGCCTGTTCTTGCCGCAATATCCCCTCCTTCCTTGAGAAAAAAATACTGAATTAATTATATCTTCATGCACAGATTCTTTTTTCCAGCTGCTACAGCTACGCTAGTGCTCACTGTGATCCTGTCAGTCCTAGGACGCAACGCAGGAAGGTCAGTCCAGGTTATAGCCACAATGGGGAAAGTACAGTGCTACCAAGATGAAGAGCTCCCAGCTCAGCAGGTGGTGCGTAGTTTTTAATCAAGGCTAGCACACATGGTGAACTTAACAGAGAAGGGCTTGCTACTGGAAAGATGCTGGTTTTATAGTTGGTAAGTTAAAAAAGAAAACAGACTCCCTTGCAGACTCCAAGATCCTTGTGCATTTCTATTAAAGATGTAAAGGTAATTTGTCAAGAGATTAACTTTGATGTTATAGCCAGCTCCTAGAATGGGTAATTGCATTCTGTTCCCCAGTCACACTTCACTTTCCTGCCTCCCTTTCATTACCCAGCTCTAACACACTTGAACCAAGTGTATTCTGGATGTCAGGATGCATTACCACGTTTTATCCAACACAAGAGAAATTAAGGCACAAAAAGATTAAGTGATGTAGGAGTTTATGCAGATCTAAGAGTAAGACCTAGGCCATCCTACATTCCCAAAGCAGCTGTGGGTTTTGGGTGAAAGACAACAAACTGGATCATGCCAAGCCTGCAAAACAGTTGTGCTTCCTATTGCTTCTTCCTAGCTTCTAAGGGCTTTTCAGGCTGGAGATTTAGTCTGTTGAACTGCAGCCAGTATCCCATCAAAACTGCACATAGCCATATCGCTTCATGAGAAAACACTTTCTCCCCTCACCTTTCTCTGTGTTTCAGGCCATTAATTCCTAACCTGCTCACCTCCCTTTCAGTAACTCTCCCCTGCCCCATGGGACCTACTCAGTGCTGCTCACTCTTCCCACTGTCCGTCTGCAGCCAGGATCAGGCTCCCACTTGGTTATCCAGCTTTCTGTGCCTATGGGCTGCTGCCTCTCATCTAGCCATGACAGGCCGCACGAGCACAGGGCTTTATAAGAGTTAAGCTAATCAATGCCAGAGGAACAGATTAAGGGGACTGGTTTGCAGCCATCAATCAGTACCATTTACAGGAGAACTGTCAGGCTGCAAATAGAAAAGAGGTGATGTGAAACAATCCTGTCTGGAGGTTTTTAACACTCTTTACAAATTGCTGTGGTGAATAACTTGTTGCCTGTATTTATCCCTTTTCAAATTGTCTCTTAGCTACAGTCATCCATCTTCATTCCTCTCCACTTGCTCCAGACACTCTCAGCTGCTACCTCATTATTTTACATTTGTACACTGCCACTTGGCTGTGCCTTGCTCAGATACATAGAGCAATCTCAGGAGGACAGATTCATCCCTGGGGCAATGCCACTGGCTTCAGTATGAATCCAACATGGCCTTTCACACATTTCTCCACATCTCTCCAATTGAGACAGCATGTTTGCAAGAGATCAAAACACTGGCACCAGGACACCTGGGTCCCAGCCAGGACAGTACTACTGACAACCTCAGAAAGCAAAGCACCTGCTCTGTAAAAAGGTTGTTTTGCAGGGCATATGGTGCAGCTTCACTGAAACATTTTTTTTACAATGATGGGCTGAAAGATGTTTGAGTCAGGTCAGATCTTAGCAAGCCTGAGTTTGCCCTTGCAGAAAAGAGCCAGCTCTGTGTCACAGCAGCGACAATTCCTGTGCTTGAAGCCTAGATCTCCTTCACTTTTCAACTGCCAGCAGTATAAGGCACATGACAGTTGTTCTAACAGTCCTTTGAGACAGGAGTGGCACACACAGTCCATTTTATAAGGAAATTGCAAATCAGAGATGTCACTGAGAAAAAGACACCACACTTAATACAAGCTTCAGCACTATTGTGCTCCAATGCACTCTACAAAAACACCAGACAGGCAGCTAGTAAAAGTCTATCCTGCTTCAGCAGACTGGCTTATACCAAGTCAGATGTTGTTTCTATTCCAGTTTTCTCATTGCTCCCTATTAGAGGAATGCCACTGTCTTCCATCCTTGAAGCCCTTCCACACAGCTACAGGCACACACCTTCACCTGCTGTTTCAGAGCAACCACTCTTGCCTCTAGCTGTCCTGCTCATTTTAAAAACCACATCTTCAAAATTAAATATATTGGTTTTCCCATGCTTCAGGTTTTCTCTCCTTCATTTGCCAGTCTCCTGACTGAATGCCCTAAATGTACTCACTAGCCAATATCTCAAAACCACTGCTTCCCCTAATTTGTACTTTGTCTTGTTTTTGTTTGCCTCTGAAAAGTGTTCAGGGGATAGTGTTTGTATGAAAGATGCTATACAAAATAAACTTGTATTGTGCTATAATCTCAGCCAAAGTACAAATAAGATAGGTACAAAATTATAGACTACAAGTAGGTTGTTGGAGAGCGCGTGCTTGTGTAGGAGGAAAGAATGATTCCTTTCATAACAACCATCACTGGGAAAACTGAAGCTTGTATTATTCAAGTGGTCAGGCTATCAATATAGGGTTCATCTCTTCAAATGCGTAACTCAAAAGGTCAGGTTTTGTTAAAAGAACATTGACAAGATCAAGCCCCCAGAGCCCTGGAGACTGTATCTGTCTCCAGAGAGGGCCCTGCCACTTAAAACAAAACAGCAGAGAAATGCCTTGGTCAAGGGCAGCATATGAGTCAGGGACAGAAGTGGGACAGACCCAAGGACTCTGAAATTTCTGTGCTGTGCCATCCAGAGAAAGAAAAAAAGGCAGAACTTGACACAGGTCCTGTTTACATGTAAGTGGGAGGGAAGGCAACCACACAGAAGCAGAGCAGTATTCTGCAAGGGGGACAGCTTTGGAGGAGAAAAGCTATCTTTCTCCAAGGCAAGAGGAGAAAGGAACACAAACAGCTTTAAGGGCTTTGTTGTGCATTTCCCAGCAAAGGGATGTGTCAAGGCTCCATCTCGCAGCCTATCTCCCCAGCAGCACCTCCCATGAGGCCACACCTCACAAGGCCCCCCTCCCAGCTTACTGAATAATCACAGGTACTCAGCCTTCCTCACCACTTTCCTCTTCAGCTTTACACAGAAGTAGAATGCAGTCAGATACCATCACTGTGGGCAGCATTCCTCAGTTTCACCTCAAACTTATTCTCACTTCTTCCTGCTGAGACAATCTTGACTTCCCAAATAAAGTGACAAGGGGTTGAATGCCTGAGCCTGGTGCCCAGAGTTGCCCCATGATCTCTGTGCTGCTGCTGGGCCCAATTTATTCAGCATCAATGCTACCAGACTGCTAACAGACAACCCCAGGAGCTCTCCTCTCCAAACCAGGGCCTGCTTCTTGCATTATGCAAGATCTCTCCACCTAGAATATTCCCCAAGCTGAAAAGCTGTTCATATAATAGATGAATGCTCCGGCTGGACACTTTTATTTTTATTATGTTTAATTCACTTTATCCATTGCTAACTTCCCTTTTGCTGTGTGCCTGTCAGGAATCCATGTCTCAGCAATTCACTGAGCAGAGCAGCCTAAGCATATATCAGGCTTCATAAATAGCACCCCAGTGGCTCTGGCTTGCTGACAGAGCTGCCAAGCAACACTGATCTACTATGATCCGCCTCTAGAGGCACAGTCCTCTGGGGTCAGGTGCGGTAACCATCTTCCAGCTATACTTCCCTGTTTGCTCCCCACTGCCTCCCCCAACAAGTCTTTCTCCCCAGTGCCCTCCCTTTCTGGCATTACTACTATTATATAGTAGCCACAACAGACCCCTGGCATAAATCTGAAAACCCTATTTGTGCTAAATGCTGGGGAAGCATTTGCTCCGAGAGCCTCCGAAAATAGATGGCAATAGCAGAGGGTAAAAAGGGGTTGTGACCTGCTGCTCCACAAAAGGGGAGAGAAGCGCAAAGGGATGAAAGGGCTTGGTCGTTGACACTTGGGGAGTTTACAGTCCAGGCAGTTGCCAGCTGATTCCCAGGCTCAGGCTTTATGCACACAATAACCCTTCTTGCCAGCAGGGGAAGCAGGAGCATCAGCATTATACATGCCGTCAGAGGCAGGCTGGCAGCACCACACCAAATAACCCCAGAGAGGGTACACAGAACATCACGATAAGAACTTCCCAAAGGGAGCCAGAGATAGGCAGAGCTCATCTGCCATCCTGATGCTTACGACTGTCACCG
>VZTV01069881.1:41623-67881 GCA_013400875.1 Anhinga rufa | reverse complement strand
TAACCCTCTCCCCCCCACCCAACCCTCTGCTCCACTGACCAAACTAACCTTTTCACGGTACACTGCCTATAATTGCCAGTGAAAGACGCTAACCAGAAAGGATCAAAACTTCAGCTAAACACAAACAAACCAGCAAAACAGCTATGAAGATAAACTGCTCACAACTAACATTGCTCAGCAAACAGTGCAGGCCAGGAGAAGCCCAGTAGCTGCAGGCGGGGGTGGAGAAAGAAGAAATCTAACCCTAAATTCCTTATGTGCATGTATTTTTCATACGAATTTTAAAATTGCTTGAAAAAACATCCTAGAATAGCATAAAATAACCGTATTGTTTATTATCATAATCCTGTATATTTAATATCCTTTTTCCCCTTCAGTTCCCCCCACTCCTGCAGAAACTCCCGCCAACACAGTGGTCAAACTAAGTTCATAGTTCCTCATAATGAGCCCCGGACTGATGCCTATACCAAAAAGAGTTACTTTTCAGTAATCACATGAATTTTACTTTTACAACCCCCACCTCAGTGTCTAGTGTGGCAAACAGATACTGCATATTTCTTTCCATTCTGTTTTCCTGGAGGTGAGAAGCACCAGCACATCGAGCCTTCTCTCATCCCTCTCCAAGAGTGAGTTGGCGAGGAAGGTAGAATTGATGGCCTTTGTTTGCCAGGAATGTTGATGTGGGGGATGATTATATAAAAATGGTTTAAATTCCATCTTAAAAAACTGCATCTGCTGTTCCAGACTCTACCTGAATTAGCTGGATAACGGGCTTGCTCAGTAAGCAGAACTTTTGCCACTGAGCTTTCCAGTGCCAAAAAGTCAGACACAGTTTTCAGGACGGTATGCTTTTCTTCCCATGCACTAAGCTTTATTGGTTCACTCTTTTCTTTTCCATGGTAAGAGGGCTGTTACATGGAAAACAAGATCAAGTTTAGGTCTCCAGCACAAATCCAAATCTTTAAATTGAAGCTTTACTTTAGGCAAAACAAAAGAGCGGCAGAAGGTCTTCTGGCTCTGCAAAATACCTTCCTGCTCTTGTAGAAGCCTTGTCTGCTGGGAACCCAGTCGTGCCATGTTATCTCAGCATGGAATTAGTCTTCTCAGCGATAAAATGATTTTCATTTACTTGTGTTACTTCTGCAGATGCCATTGATTAAAACCTCCGAAGGAATAACCACAAAAGTAGCACTGCCACTCCTATGGCCTTTGGACAGGCTTTGTCATCAGCTGGATACTGAACACCTAAGAGATCTCTCTTCATCTTTCTTTCTTTCATCAAATTGTTGTAGTGTTGTGATGGATGAAATAGCTTGCACCTTAGCCCTAAAACCCTGATCCTTGGCTGGAAGCTTTAGCTGAAACTTCAGCACAAATAATAACCTGTTGCTAAATTGAAAGTGGCTGAGATCTGTCCTTGTCTGACTTTGCAAAGCTTCCATCATCATGCAGAGTGTCCAGAAATGCTGTTCATGTCAACACAATTGGTCAAGGTAGTACGTGGTGTTTTTCCTTTAATTTATTTTAATGCCAATTTTTACGGTTCTCTCTTGAATTTTTATCTATTCCAAGTAGATTTCACAACATTGTCAAACTAGTTAGACATGAAACGCTGAGCCTACGGAAGCAGACTTGAAAGCCTATGTGATTTAAGGAGCATGAAAACCTCCTTTAGAAGTACATTTCATTTAGCCTTATTGGCTTTCCTGCCTTCCCTCTATATCAGTCTGACATTTTTTAATCAGAAGGTTCTGCACAGAAGTGGCTATTCATGCACGTATGACACTCAGAATGAAAAGTATCCATAGGCCTGAGATGTCGTGAATTTTCCCCGAAGAACTGGGCATGTGCTTGTGCATGTGATGTACATGAATGCCTTTGTTTCCTCCCAGCTCCTCCTGTCGCAGTATACCCCAGTATACCCCAGGTATACCTGTCCCTGGTATACCCCAGGGAACTGCTTTGCTCCAATACTCTTGTAAGAACATACTGAGTGAATTGCTGCAACAAAGCTGAGTGCTGTGTAGACAAATACAGTTTAATGTATTGACAAATAGGAATAGAATTTAAAATTGCAGATATGCATCATATGAAGACATGAGTTTAAATATACAGAACCCCCCCCCCACTAGTATAAGGCGTATTTGAAGTTTCTAGGCTAAGCTATTTATGAAAAAGAAAATGCAAAAGCTGTGCAAAATACCACAGCTATTTACTTTTTTAAACATCCATAGATAGGAAATGCCTTATGTCAGTCTTTATTTTGTCCAAAATACCCACTGGCTGGTGAATGTAGATGCCAAGTGCAAAACTGAATTTTTTAAAAACAATTGAATGCATTTGGTGAGGGGAGACTGTAAACTAGCCTTATCAGAAAAAGCCTTAACTATTGAAAAACTTCTTCTTCCCCATAAACGTAGGGAGGATTCATAGATCATAGGACTAGAAAGGACAATCAGGGGGTGTGATGTTTCCAACATGTTGCATATTGGCCAATATTGAGTATTTCTGAAATTAGATACAGGAAAACCTATAGCTTGAGCCAGGGTAAGCAGTGGCATGACTATAACCAACTGCATTGAACAGAGATGGAGCGTATAACACGTGCTCATCAGTGAGTTGTGCAGTCACTGCAAACTACTTGGGTTTCTCTTTCCTGCTGCTGCTGTAATTAGAGTTCCTATATTTCCCACTACTGCCCTTTTATCTTGCCTCTCTTTCAGGTTTCCAAGTCTCACTATCACCTTCATGCTAATAAGGCGCTCCTTGGCTAGTTAAATACTTGTTACCTTAGTGTAGGTAAGTGGGCACATTGGATATGCAAGTCTCACCTGTTCTGCATCAACATGACATTTTATTTCTGTGCTTTGTGTTAGTAACTTGGTGTGAGCGTAGCCCCGTGTTGCCAAAGCTCAGGCTTGTGGCTGAGGGGGCTAGGCAGGGAAAGGCACTAAGATAAAAACATTAAAAAAAATAAATTCTTCCCTGTGCTTGTGTTGCATCAATCCCAAAAAGCCCCGTGAATTAAGATGAGGTGAAAATGCCAGCAATCCCTTGCCCTTTTATCTCCACTGTAATGAAGTCATGTCTTGCTGTTTAACTTTCATGTTAATTTTTACTTCCTCATGTGATTCACTGCAGGGAAAGTGGATTCAGAAAATTTTCAAGGGCAAAAAGACACAAGCCAGAGGAGCAAGTAGGTGGAAATGGAGGTATTTTTCCAAGTTTTTTGTTTCCAAGTTAGATTAAAAAGAACTGTAAGAGCAAGTCTTGCTTCCATCAGCATGCGGTGACTGGAAATAATAACAGATTTGCTCTTGGGGCATTATCAAAAGCCCCCTAACTCAGGAAAAGATGCCAGTTGACTTCAAGGACTTAGTATGGGGAGGTGTGTGTGAGACAAATAAAGGTCAGGCACTTAAAAGCCAATGGACTAATTGTTGTTTGAGCCCACAGATTTCTTTCTGTTTTTTGGATCTGATGTTTAAAAACGTGAGCTCAAAATGAATGTCATTAATGCACAGAAGTATTTTGCAGTGAGAGCTAAGAGAGTAATAATCATATCTAATGTCATTTGTCATGGAACTGCATATAGATTCTCTACCTAGTCTACCTAAAATGAAGTGTCTTTGCTAGACAAAGCCAGTCGTTCCCTGGACACCGGATGAAGTAGCTTTCTGCTTTGTAGATTTTTGCTCTATTGCATTTGCAGGTGCCTCATATTTAGTCACAGACGGCAAATAATCAGAACTTATCTGAATAAAATTTTCCTGAGCCTTCTGCCTGAATGTTCTCACTGTCTGTTCCCAGCCAAACTGCCTTTCCAGTTCTTTTCCTTACATTTCTGCATAGTTCATTGCCCTCATTCCACCACTGGGGCCCAACCGTTTTGTTTGATGTCTCTCTCTTGTCTATACACATCTGTTTAGGCCAGTGGCTTTCAGACCGTGATGCGGAGAGTCTCGGTGTGCGGGAAGGGGAGGTCGCCGCAGTTTGTCTCTATAGAGTTGTATGAGATGTCACTAGGAAGAGCACAGCTGTTGTCATGAAGTTTAGATTTGCTAGTGCATGGCCTGCACTCCCACGTGAACACTTTAAAGGGCTGGAAAACCAAAAAGCATTGCTGTAAGTTGTGGAAGAGGAGGAACAGATCTCTGTGCTGCACATCTCCTGCCTCATGGGCATGTCCCAGAAGACTCCTCTGGGACAGAGGTACACTCTTCCCAACCAGTACTGTGTCAGACTCTCTCCTGAAGTGGCTGCTCTGTGTCCTTCTCATTTACAAGTTATCAAGACAGTTGGTTTGCAGAGGTACTAGTGGAACAACTATCGCAGCGGTCGTTGTGGGGCACTGGATTTTGGCTATTACAGCCTTGGTGGGCCAGCTGAAGCAGAAACAGACAGCTAAGCATTTACATCAGGGACACACTGTGCAGCATTAAAACCAAAATTCATTTTCAAGCGACCAGCATTTCTTTCTGGGGAAACACTCCAAGGAAGAATAGCAAGCAATAGGAAAAAAAAAGCGCCTCTGAAAGAGCGCTCAGGGGAATTTTGCTCCCCAAGTTGCTGATCTTATTGGTAATAATAAGGGGGAAATGAAGACACCCCCTCCTGATTTTGGTTAACTGTATTTATCCATATTGTGGAGCTAGAGCTAAGAGTTACATCTCTGCAGGATTCTCCTTATCTTTTGGCTTTGGACTCTGCTGCTGCTTTGCAAATACACAATGCAAAGTGCTAGCTCGCTGCATCCACTACACCTGATTATTTGGCTTTTATTTGTGTGCCCAGCCATTGTAACAAACTGTTGTACTGGCTGTCAAAAAGGGCCTTTCTGGCTAATGAAAACTCCAGTTTCTGTTACATTCCACAGTTGCAGTTCTTTCCCTACTCCTACTTGCTGCTATCAGCAGGGGATTAGCCCAAGAGCTTCCTAATGCCTCTGCACTGCCCAGATTGTCCCCCATTCAGTGATGAATATTTTTCGGCATGCGCAGTAGTGAGATCTGTTGCAAGACAACCAAATCAACCAGCTGAAGCTCCCCTGTGGTCCCAAACGTGGACGTTCGGGTGTAAGGCAGGCTGCCTTCCCCTCTGGGAGGCTGTGAGCGTGGAGGAGTGCCGCCCCATGGGAAGCAGGTGGCCAGAGCCAGTGTTTCTCCTCTCCCCCAGCCACGCCGCAGCTAGTGCAGGGAACTGTGCCAGGCATAGGGCTATTCTTTATTCCTTAGCCTTAGGTCACTCTGGATCAAGGACCAAGATACGATTTCTGTAGTCACAGCGAGGCTCTAGGGCTGGACATCTTTGCGTTGCCCTGTACTTATGGATGATAATAAATTCTGCCGTGGACCTCTATGGAAATGGTCCAGCCAGTGCTGGCCTGGCGTTTTCTATACACCATTCGTTCCGCTAAGCCCAGTTCCCTCCCACAGTGTGCTCAGGCCTATGAATACTCAGCCTTTTCCATTTCCCCACCTCTGTCTTTGGGAAACGGTAGGGGTAGCTCCTTCTCTAAGGCATCCGAATGAACCAGTTACCCCCGTACTTGTGATGTTTAGAACTGCCATGATTTTAAAGGCTGCTTAAAGCAGAGTTTACTAGAATTGTATAAATCTTTGCTTTAAATCCACTGTAAATATGTTACAGAATCTGCCAAACATGCATTAAAATATTTTGCTGCAGATATGCCTATGTCTAACCTTTTGGTTTCTAAGAGCTTTAATCAGTAATCTTCAAGTAGGAAGTTATTCATCTTTATTGCCAGGCAGTTCTCAGTGGTGGTCGTGGCAACAATCTTTTCATTGCTTCTGTGTTTAGTTGTTCTTTGACATGATAGAAGTCAGCTGCAGTTCAATGAGCTCACTATTTGTGCAACTTAATTGCTTGCTTCCTTTAATATGTACTCAATTTTTCCTTTTATGAGCAGGGTTGTTGGAAAAATTAAGCTTAAGGATATAGCTATCCACTGTTAATTAACCTCCTTCCCAAACACATTAGTAAAATAGGTCAAATGACTGTTGAGTGTTAAGTGTACCATTACTAAGGTATTTCTCAGCTGGAAAATGAACCCTGTATTGGATAAGACAGGAGTTGCCAGAGGAGCTTCAAGGACTTAGGTGTCCATATCGCACTGAAATTCAATTAGATCCAAGTGCCTAATTCCCTTAAGCTGGATTTTACAAAAGCTCTTAGGAGCATATGTTAAGGAGTTTTGATTTGGTGCATGTTTAGAGCATGCATGTTTAAAAATAGACTGAAACGGCTTCCTTTTGTTGCTCTTCAATTAAGCTTAGTGGAATCTTTGGTTCCACTGGGATGTGTGACCCGTGCGTGCATGCGTGTATCTGCGTGTGTGCACAAGAGCAGGCAAAAAAAAAGGGAATTGTTTTCTCCTTAGGTATTTGTACTTTGCATTAATAAGGATACTGCATGTGTTTGTTCTTTCAAGAATGACTAATATTATTATTCAGATTTGAAATTCCTAGAATAGCTCTGTTATGTGAGGATGTATAAATAGTTTTGATGAGTATAAAATATGCTCAGTGAGGGAACTGATCTATCAAAACAGCTTTATACAGTGATAGTGTAATTTCTTTCCATGTCAGGGATATATTCAGATGGAAAAATCACTTTAATGGCAGTGGTGATAGCTTGACTGGAATTTTGCCAGTTTAGCCCCAAAATTGTACATGAATTTAAAAATGATGTTTAGAAATGTGAGTTCAGTTGGAAAATTCTTCATTTTTTGAATATATGTATTTTACAAAGGGATGGATAAGGTTTAAGAAAAATGGAAGTTGGACGATTTCCCACTGGGAGATAAAAGGCTGTGTTTTGTTATGATGACATCTCCCAATCGCAGTTCCCAGGCTAAGTCAGGAGACTTATTCTAGAAGCCAGTGGGACTTCCCATATGTGTAAACTCTCCTCATCCAAATATTATTGTGTGTTACGGTAGTGGCCAGCCAAGAACAGAGACCACTGTGCCAGGCATGGTCCATGCACTTAGGAGGCAACCCCTGCCTCAGAGAGCTTCCAGTCCGAAGAAGCAAATGGAGAGGAACGAAGCGTTCCTGCCTCTGTTTTATAGAGCAGGGATAAAATGCCCAAGGGCACATGGCGGATCTGTGGCCTCCTTGCAAGGGCACCAGGAGGAATGTTATACCTTTGGGTTTGAATTGCAAACAGGGGTTTTGCACGCTGTATTTCCTCAGACAGAGGAGTGCTTGCCTTTGAACAGGCTTTCTCCAGGCAGGGTTTCCCAGTGCTGTGCCCCAGCTGTACCACACAGGCTGCGCAGGGGTGAAAGGCTGCAATCCCCCAGGACCTCTTCCAGGCACTGTAGCTGCATATCCCCCGTGCAGAGAGGGAATGCCATCCTTTCCAGCACAAGTTCTGCTTCTGCTCTATTGTTTTTCCCTGTTATTCTAATATAGCTTTATAAAGGGCTTGATAGATGCACAGAAGTGAAAAGTAAGTGTATTAGTGGAGTCTAGGCTCTTCATTTGAAATGTCTTCCCAGTTCACCAAAGCCAGGGTCAGTGGAAAACTTCTGGCTTCCAGGGCGCAAGCTGGAGCTGTACAGTGCGCTCTCTCTCTCTCTCTCTCTTTTATACCAGATCAGAATGCCATAAAAGGGACATAAGGCAGGCGTAAATGACATTTCTGCCAAAAATCAAGGCCCCTTTAGCCACCACCAGTGGTGTAATGGGGCCTATAATAAATGAGAATGAAGTCCTTATTTAGAGAGATGCACTGAAACTGCTGAAACGCTGCCAATGTGATACAAGCATCAGGAAATCGCATTTGTTCCATGTGGCCAAAACCCACAGAGAAGCTCCATGAAGCACTTCATTTTTTAGTATGGCTGTAAATAATGTTGCAGAGAATTAATACTGAAGTCCAGCGAACAACTCATAGACGTGCTCCTGACAACGTGTTTTCACCTTCCTTCGCAGCTGGTGGTGCCGTGCTTCAGGGGACAGATCCGAGATTCTCCAGGATAGAAATGCACCTGTGGATACGCAGAGGGTGTGAAGTAGCCGAGGAGCTTCCGCAAACCAGGTGACAGCCTTAAGCATTTAAATTTACCGCAAAGCCGCTGCTGTTTGCAGAGTGGCTGCTCCTTTCAGCACACAGTGCACTGATACTAGAGCGTGGTTCACACACTGCTACTCGCAGCAACGGAAGCAGCCTATTTCTAGATCCCGGGACACCAGGCCAAGAAATACTGCAGGGAATTGGCAGTTACTCCTTCGCTTATATATCTCCCTAGTATATAAGAAAGTTCCAAGAGAGCAGTGTAAGGATTCCCAAGCTGGTCTGCGTGGAGCTGGAGAAAAGGGTGGCGCTTGGTTATGCCCCAGGGAGGAGAAGAGTAAGGGTGACTCACGTCGCATGGCTTGTGTTGGGCACACCGTAAGGACCCGAGCGCTCCGAGCTCTTCAGTCTGCTGAACTAAACCCGTGGGGCTGGCCTTCCTTGGGGACCATCTTAAAATGGGATTTTGCGTGTGGCCACGCCAGCTGGTAGCCACAGAGGGGACGGGCGGATTGGGAAGCCTTTCTGCAGCAGGACCTTGCTGGGTGGCTGGGATTCGTGTCGCAGGCCAGAAGGTGGCACTGCGGATACTGCGTTGGAGAGGTCCCCTCTGCTCCCAGAGAAGGAAAGTGGGGGAAATACTGCAGTAACAAGAGTCTGTAAATGGGTTTATGTGGAAGGGTAGCAGGGGTCTGAGAGAGCTTAAAGCAGGCAGCATGAATGGACAAGGCAGCGGTTTGGATGTGAATGGTGTGAGGGTACAGGGAACATCCTAGTGCTTCATCTTCCACTTGCGAGATTTTGATTGTATTATTAGCAGAATCAGACTGTGCAAAATGTTGAGACTTGCAGTTTTATTGCAAACTCCCAAAGCGAATGAGCTTGGCAGGAGGTTTACGGAGTGAGTGTTGCAGAGGGGTTCTTGGCTTTGGCTGGACAGCATGGAAGGCTTGGTTGTTTTGAGCTGAAAATGGGCAAAACTCAGCTTCTGTGGCTGACTTGGCAGTGCTGGGTTGGGAGAACCACTCCTACCTTTTGCATTTTTTTCTGTCAGCAACTAATCACCTTTTTGTCAATAAATCTTCAGTAGCAAGGGACAAACGGATGGACTTTGGTTTTGCTAAAACAGGAGAGTGACAACAGGAGGAAGGAGCAGGTGAACAGCTGGCTATGAGCTCTTTGTTAAGACAGAGTCCACCTCTGGGGTTACACACCCGGCTTCTTCACCCTGAGACTGTATATTTTGAAGAGGATTTTGTGCTTGGCTCTGAGGGAACCCTCTTAAAGACAGTTTGATTGGAAATGACTCTGGAAGGCCAGTGGGCGATTCATTATCCAAATGACTTATCCCTCCTCCAAAGTTTCTCTGAAGTTTTCTGTCAGAGCTCATGTGCCCTGAGGAAAAGTGCTTTTTCTTTCTTCATTCATTCACTCTTCACTAGCTACTTGTGTGAGTGTCCTAGGGTCTCAGAGAAAGTGGTGCTGTGTCTGGATTTTTCTCAGCTTAACTCCACTCTGTTTCCATCCATCCCAGTGTGAAACTGGAGTCTCATATTAAAGTTTATGGCGATCCACTCATGGACAGATTTACCAGGCACATCTGTCAGGTGGGGGCTTTAACCTTCTCCGGAGCATCTCTGAGCTGCTCCCCCTCCACTGCCGCATGGAGACACTTACGCAGGCGACAGGAGAGTG
This sequence comes from Anhinga rufa, assembly GCA_013400875.1. NCBI lineage: Eukaryota > Metazoa > Chordata > Aves > Suliformes > Anhingidae > Anhinga > Anhinga rufa. The sequence goes on along the minus strand of VZTV01069881.1, from coordinate 58,143 downwards.
AGGGTCTCTGGGTCCTAAACCTGCTCACCCTTGTGAACCGTCACCCTGGGGGAGGTTCAGGGCTGGCCGGGATTCGTGCCTGGGTATGGTGCCCAGTGCAGGAGCAGAGCAGAGCCTACATGGGGATGCGTGGAGCTGGCAGCCCTGTAGGGACCAACTGCATTAAATCATGAAGAGTGGCAGGTTTTCCTTCTGCTGTCCTGCTGTGGGTAGTAGCTGCCAGCTCAGTAATCAGCAATTGGAGAGAAGAGACTTGCAGGCTGGGAAGGGAAGATACACAAAAGCTGAGCAAAGACGTGAAGATCAGTGTTTCGGCCCAGGATCATCAGCCCTTTACCTGGAAGAGTGCTGTGCTGCAAGGGGGAAATAACTCAGTCTCTGTGCTCTGCTCTTGATATGAATGCCTAAGAAATTTCTTCACCACAGAGGGTGAAGCTCCCAGACAGATGCAAGAGGCTTGTGCAGGGGAGGTAAGGTCTGCTGCATCCTACCCTACTCCCTTTTCCTCTCTGTGGGCAGACAGGGTGGCTCGCAGTGTGACCAAGCGTAAATGGTGCAGCTCTCTGAATTGGCAGGCAGGGAATTTTTTTTTTTTATTTTATTTTTTTTTGGTCAGGATTGCACTTGCAGTTTACAACAAGCTGGTTTCTGCTGAAAGGCGGCTGTGACTTTGCTGTCCTGCAAAGCCAGCCCATGTCCCTCCTCTTTCAGTCCTGATGGAGTCCTGAGGCGGGGAAGGCCATGTGCAGCTCCGAAGGGCACACGTTTCCTGTCTCTTTGCTCCTGGCAGGTTTTGTCTGCAGACACTGGCTTGAGTACCCCGTAATTACATTTTTGCATTTTTTAATATAGTAACACATGGCTGGGCTTGTGGTAGAGAGCCAAGTGATGTCTTTGGGCCATGAGGACTATAAATAACCAAAGGGATCATTTTATTTGGTTATGGAAGGAAGAAGGTCTTTCTTCAGCAGTTACTGTACAAATACAGCTTTGGAGCAAATAAAGAAGGGTTCTTTTTTTCTATAAGTTAGGGAGATACCCCTGGATTCAGCAGAACCCCCCAAAAGACAAAAATTCTTTGAATTACATTTCTCTACAGAAGGCCTTCACACACTGTCAAGCTGTCCAAATTATAGCTTTGTTTTCATTTTAGTTGTGGCAATTATTGTGCTTTTGTTAAAAATATCACTCTGTGTCAATTCTAAGCTCTCTGTAGCAAGGACTGTCTTAAAATAAATACATGTACAGTGCCAGGCACAATAGGCCTCATCCGTGCCCGGGACCTTGAGGCACAACTGCCATATATACAGCAAATAGCTGGTTTGTGTAACAAGACGCAGCTTTTCAGGTCTGGATCTTGGCACTCTGAATCTTGAAATCTATGATTCCTCCTTTCCCTCCGCAGCGTGCTCCCTGGCACATGGGCATGAGCTCTATCAGATTGCACTCTGCTGTCAAGCAGCCTCCCCACCTTGCTCCCCAGCACATATTTCCCCCGCCCCTTGCCCTGCGTAGCACCCTGCTTTCCACATCCACCTTGATCTGCATGTTGCTCTGACCAGAAATGCTGAGCAGCAGGCAGGACCAAGGCTGCGGTGCTGCCCTGCCGCCAAGGGAATGCCCCACCAGCAGCAGCCTGATTCTCCAGCATTTCTCCGTTGGGTGGGTGGCCTTGTGCCTCGCAGTGCTGGGACGCAGCCTGCTGTGAGGCCTCAGCGCAGGAGCAGCCAGCCATCCCCACAACGTGGCTCACTGATAATCTAACACGTTGTGATTCCTCTAACGTGTGGAGTTTGCTTAGTGTGAACGGCTGCACACGAGGCTCGAGGCAGGAGCATTTAAGCCTGTTACGTATAGCTTTAGTTCTGCTTTGGGATAAGGCTCCCATGACCTAGTATCTTGGCCGAGTGCTGGATCTGCCATAAACAGTTTGTAGAACTTGAGCATAAGGTTCTACTAACATAAAAGAAAGATGCTTGGAGGGATTACACAGGTATATTGTGCATCTGCAGAGGTTACAAACCAGAGACACCTTTCTGTGCACCATGGACCAGGACGTCTGGTGCATCTACATATTTGTTAGTACAGGTGATAAAAGTATAATCAGATACAATGGGGCCATTTCAACCCCTATTTTGTGGACACTGACTCTGATAACAAAGCAGGTGAAGAGTATTTACCACAGCCTTTCTCATTTCCTTTTGGGGAATGGTTTCTCTTGCACATAATCCATCTCCTAGCATAGATGAGTGCCAGACCAAGAGGTTTCATTCTTAGCGTGTGTGCAAATTCCTACATTTCTGGAGGGAAGGCACTGTCCGTACAAAGAGGCTATAGTTGCAGATTGTCCTCAATTAGTGATGTTGCCAGATCATTCCTAATTTTTTTTTTTAGATAGGCACAGTGGTGCAGTGAATCTGACAGTGTGTATGTTTTGATGCGATGCATTGACAGCAGCAGTGTCTATCAAGAAGAACAATGACGACGGATTAAATAGCGGGGTGCTCTCTCTATCATGATGGGGTGGTTACGGGGAAAAAGCTGCCATTGTTTCCAAGGCCATATCGACCGGAGGCCTACACAAGGCCCTCTTGATTAAACGAACTGGCAGCAGAACAGCAAGTTCTTGTTAACCATACATGCCAAAAGGCCCTAACACAAACAATCCCCATTATAAATTAGGCCTTTTACAAACAATATTTCAAGAAACTACTTGTCCGTTTTCCATGCCATTATGCATTTTTAGGATGATTACATGTTTCTGCTGGATAATGGCCTTTTGCCAAGGGCAAAATGGAGTTTCAATAAGACTCATTATGAAGTGAAAAGTTTTTCTATTCCTACCCCCTGGAAGGAAAAAGCCACTCACAGATAAAGCTTGTGATATAATTACATTGCTTTAGATAACCAGCGACATTACTTCCCAAATGATAAGTACTTGTTTTTATCCTTTCTTAATCTCACAGACCTCTTGTAGTCTTTTAATAGGAAGTGGTGGCAGCTGTGAAGGCCACTTGATCATTTGGGTCCGAGCAGAGTGCAAGGCTGCCCTGCTGATAAAAGTCAAGACAGCTCCAGCTATCAGGATTGCTATTAGAGGAGGAAGTGCTGTCTGCAAGGGTAGGCTATGCCAGGCAACTTTTCAGTGCACTGCTAAATGATTATGTTCCATTATAAGCCTTTCCCTTGCCCCTGTTCATTTTACAGAGCCTGATCTTCCCCTGAAGTAAGACACATTGTTCGTATCTGCAAGGGAACATAAAATGCTGAGCTTTCAGAATGGGGATGTCAGGGTTTGATCCTGCAAGGCGCTGACTGACAGCAGTAGGGGCTGAACCCTTGGATCCTGTGCTGTGCACAGGAGTTCAATGGTGCTCAGTATCACAGAGGAGTTACGCAGCATCTTTGGGACTGGGATCCTGACAAAGGCAGAATTTGCCTTGGGGATTGAAAAACCAAAAAAAGTGGGGCTTGGAGTTCAAGCCCTGACCTGGGTCTCAGGAAACCTGGCTGAGTTTTCAGTTCTCCCTCAGCATCCTTGGTTTTGATCAGTTGCTCACTGCCCTCGTTTCCCATTTATTAAATGTGAATGGAAATGATTTCTCCTTTTGGACAACTCTTAGGATTATAGGATCTTAAGATAAAGATTCTGTCATCAGTACAGAATATCAGGATCAACAGGCTTTGCCTGTCTTAGTTGAGATACTGAGATGTTACTGTACCAGAAATCCCATTTCTCTGATCTATGGCTCATGTGACCAGCTTTGTTTATAAAGATGCCCGTCATTCTCCATTACATGCTTCCCCTGTCATTACTGCAGGAATTTCATCACAAGGACAAAAAATGACTTGGTGACCGTGAGAACAAAAGCCCCAATTAATGAAAATTCATTTTGAGGTGGCAAAAGCAATTTATTATACCCATATAGCAATTATTGTCAAGTTACGGATTCCAGGATTTCATTACTATTATTAAGAAGACAAGCCATTTACACTTTTATAGTCTGAGGTCTTTAGAAACACTAATTAGAGCTTTTCAGCACTCCGGGAAGGGAGGAAGATTTTATTGTGCAGGATCATCTCACATTCACTAGGAGGGGAGTAGGGAGTTAAGTCGCTTGACTGTGTGACAATGAGAAGTCTGTCCTGAGAGCTAAGGAGTTAGGGGACTCTCCCTTGGCTTTGTTGCCTGATTCGCCTCCCTTGGCTTATCCAAGGAGCCAGTCTCTAGGCTCCCTTGGAAGAGCGGAGAAAAAGGCATCTCCAGCTGGCAACTCAACCTGTTTGAACATCCACACTTCCACTCACTAAAATCAATTTTCAGCTGCCTAACTGAGGTGCTGCTGGTAAGTTACTAAAGTTCAAGGAGGTGAAGCTGAGCTGAAGCCACCTCACCCCAATTCCGGTTCCCTAGCTTCGAGGAGCCTGGAATGCTGAGAGGAGGAGTAACTCTGGCGAAGGTGTGTACTATCCAAACTGAGGGTGAGTGTGGCAGCTTGAGGGAGGCATGGAGGAGTGGGAAAGGAAAAGGTGGTCCTGGGATTTAGATGGTGAGCTGCATCTCTCATGCTGCCACAGTGGTCTTGTATGAGGAGAGATGCTTTTATCACCCTTTTGGCTGGAAGCCCTACAGGCATGTTTTTCTGTTTCTGGGTACTCATCCAAGCTCCATCTGAATTGCAGGTGAGCTTAGTGTTCCAAACTGTGGACATGAAAAAATGCTGTAAAATGCGAAGTACTGTGAAATATCATGCTCTAGACACGCAGTGGTTTTGACCTGCGGTGATGTTGTCCTCTCCTTTCCCTGCTCAAGAGGGGAATAATTCTATCTGCTTATGCCACAAGGGAAGACAGAGCCACAGAAAGCTCTCGTGGAATTAGGGTAGAAAGCTCATGTGGAATTAGGGTGGTGGGTCAGAGAAAAAGAAGACAGTGAGAGTTCGACAGGTGGGTGTTTGATGGGCATGTAGGGAAGTACACGACCTAAGCAATTCTTGTGCTCTGTGCATTACAGGAGAAAAGAGAATGGGTTGTTATGGACTGTTCACACAAACAGACAGGGGAGTTGAAAGCTGGTTGTGGGAAGTTAGTTTTTAGTCCTTTTTGCAACATAGGTGTGTTTTAGATAATATGTATATTATATAAATGTGTGTATATTAACAGTATATATTTATGCTTCTTTAGGAAGATAAAAGAGATAAAAACATATATATGTATAAAGAAACAGATGCCTGGTGGGGTATGCCTCTTGGAATATGCAATCGAGTAGGCTCATCCTGTAGGCAGCCACTACAAGGTCTGGGTCCCAGAGGCAGCTGCCTTGGCTCCCTGAGGAGGGAGTGCAAACAGGGGTGCAAACACCCAGGCAAAGCCAGCTCCCGCCACCTCTTGTAGGCGGATTGAAGTACCAAGTGGCGGCAGGTCACGGTCAAGGACCTGTAAGCTACCAAGAGAGTGCCAGAAGTTACGCAGGGGGGTGTTCTTCATAGTAAGTGTTACCAGAGCCTTGTGCAGCCAAATCATGTAATCCTGCTCCTAGATTTACCAAGCTCTGTGTGATCAGAGAGGAAGGAGTCTGCAGGCCTGACTGAGTGCTGTCCTGCATGGGCTGGCAGATCACAGTTTTAGACAGCCCCGATAAAAGCAGCCATGCTGCAGGCACAGTGCTGTACTCCGCGAAAGAAAGGCTGTTAAATGCATTAGTCATTAGGCATTTAATTACCTCTTTTCACCTAGGACTCAGCTGATCTCTAATGACCAATATCTGTGTTCAGAAGAACAGGGATGAATTGAAACAAGCCCTGAGAAAGTCTAATGGCAAGTGACTTCTTGCCTAAGGTCATGCAGGAAGTCTGTGGCAGAAACCTCCTCTGCCATAAACCCAAAGCCATTCCTTGCTGCCAGAGTCACGCTTCAGCCCGAGTGACTGTGCTCCGTGTACCAGGCGGCGTTCATGAGGACAAGTGAAAAGGAGGAAATCCTTTCACAGTCCTGGGAACGGGGGGCTCCATCCCCTGCCCCTGGAGATGGTGGAAAGACTCATTGTCTTCTGCGAACTTGGCAGGGAGCCGTCGTGAGGCTCTCCTGCAGAGCACGTGGGGAAACTGCAGGCCAGAGGGAGGGCCCATGGCTGGAAAATTTCCTAATGGGAAGAAGGAGAGAGGAGAAGCACCGCTGCCTGGGTCAAGAACAGCCCTCCTGTTCTAACATCTGCCTCTGGGGCGTCGCAGCTACACACTTCTGACGCGGGGCTCCGTCCTGCTCCGCAGAACAAAGCGAACCACATAGAAACCCTGACCCAGAGCCTGTGTGTGGAGACCCTTTTGGCATGGGAAAAATGAGGAGTGTCCAAGAGGACACTCCAGGAATTCAGGTATATAGATATTACACTGAAAAGACCAGGGTACTCTCTCCCAATTAGTTGCCTGAGCTAGATGGTGGAAAGAAGGATATTATTTGAAAAATAAGCTTTATCGGGGGGGGGCAAGAAAAACTGAATAGAAAACAGATTGCCTCAAGACACTTGAATTCTCTGCCCATTTTTGGTGTCAAAATTACCTAAAGGATGTTGACAAATGAAGAAAAGCTTAGGCAACCAAACAAATAATAAACCCTGATAACCAGCACGCTCCCCAAAGACCCTGCATGCCTCAGGAAGGGGAATTCCAGTGAAAATCACCACATTTCCAAACTGCTGGTTTTAGTGTTAATCTTCTGGAGCTGTTTTTAAACAAGGTCTGCAGCAGCTTATGTAGCCAGCTGAGCAGATGATGTGAATAAAAGAAATGAGCCACAGATCAAAAAAGTCTACATGGTTTGGCTTTTAATTTTACCTCTTCGTCTTTTACCCAGATGTGGTTGTGGGTAGGTATCAGCCAAGAAATTGCAGGTGGCATGGTTATCTTGCTATTTACTGTGCGATGATGCTGCTACCAGCTATCCAATAATAGGAAATGACTAATGATGTGGTGGAAATTATGAACCAGGATTAATAAAACTTGAAAAGGAACAGTCTGGTCTGTTTGATCCTCTGAAGAGGAAGTCTGTCTGTGTACAAGTCTTTTCCCTGAGGTGATGTTCTTATTAGTCTGATCTGAGTAGGGAGCAAAGGGAACCGAGTTTGGAAGTGGCTTAAAAAGAAGACAGTAAAAGAGGACATGAAGTATTGTCGAAAACCATCCCCGGGTAAGAGGCTGCTTTCTAATGCTGCCTTGCAGGAGGGTGGTGGTAAGTCACAGGAAGGCAGTTCCAGTCTGCATGTTGCTTGCAAGTGAAAAGGAATTTCTTGGAGAGCTGCGTTTGACTTGGGTCTGATTTTGCTTCTCTTTCTCCTGCCAAATCCTCCTTGAGTCATTTTGCTTGATGAGGGACTACAGTGCCGGGCTACTTCCAGTGCTGCTCAGCCTTGTGAACAGGAGATGCCATGTGAGTGCCGTAGCAGTGACGTGAGTAATTTCTTGGTGGATAGCTGGAGGCAGACTGCCTTTCATAGGGCTGTTGCAGGTGCCATGGTTTGAAAGCAAAAAAGTGCCCTTAAACATCAGGCCCAAGAAAGGGAAGTGGAGGGCCTGAATGGAGTAAAATCCTGAACTGAGCCTAATGGAAGAGGTTTCTGGACATATATCCTAAAATGAGTGTGTAAGTCCTGGAGAACTGGAGTTTTCCCAGGTAAAACCACCACCTTCTGAGATGGCACCATGATGGAAGTATATTTGATGTGGCAAGGCTGACAGCTAGGACACACAGTAAATTCCAGGTTGCTACCACAAGCCAACAGTCCTTTCCCCCCATGTCTAATAGCTGTGTATCAGAGGTGCTACAAGTCTGTAACTGACAGGGCAACGTGGCATGTCCGGAGAACAGTAGGGCCATACAAGTCGTGGTAGTGAGGATATAAGGGAGCTCTTGAATAGAGGCTGGGGAAGCTGGCCTCCCCATAAGCCCCCTTCCTTTTCCCAGAGAGGAGACTTGGGGTTTCTTTCTTTGTGGGAGATTATCTATTTCCTAGGTTCCTTGAGGTAGCAAATTCCCATGACTGAATTGTTGAGCCACTGATGATCTCTTCTGCTCTTCAGGCAGGTCAGAGTTGTAGCTATGACTTTTCCTAAAGGACTGAAGGTGGCTCAGTAGGGTACCAAGTAATGATCTTGAGTGGCCTGTAATGTTTGATAATGTGTGACGGAAATGCTCTCCTGAAATGGACGGTGCTGTGTGGTTGGCTGAGAGTGCAGAGATGTGAGTTCAGCATGATCCTGTCTAGTCCAACATTTCTACCAAAAACAGTGCCAGAATTTGACTATCTTGAATGCTCACGTCCAACTTTAGCCCTCCTTGACTTTGCCACTGTTTGAACCTGCTTGTTTGGTGTGAGAGAAACATGGTGAAAAGGTCTCTAGCCTGGCAAGTGAAAACATGGTCAAAGCTGATGGCTTTCACCTAAACCTGCTGATCTCAGGATTGTACTGGATTGAATTGGGGAGAGGGGCTCAGGGGAGGCAGGAGGCATGAGAACACAAGGGGAGGGAAGGATTGGAGGGGAAGAATTGACTGCTGCCCCCTTGTCCCTAGGGGAGCTCTTGTTTTGGCACACAGTGGTGCTGAAGCATGGCCCACAGCCCAGACCCAATCCGCTAATCTTCTGGTATGGGCCTCGCTCCCTGCTGTCCTTTACTCAAGGTTAGTTTGGGGCAGAAAGTGAGTTTCAGAGTCTTATCTGTCATTATACTGGTTCATTGCTTGCTGCCATTTTCTGTGCAGTCCCCAAAGTCTCTCCCGTTGCATGTATCAGGCACAAAATACGGCCCATCATGTAACCAAAACTCGGGCCATTTAAAGAGAGCACAGCTTATCGCGGGAGAGGCTCGTACACACTCTGAGTCACAGGATGGCAGCTGCCTGCTCATCCGATCCTGTGATTTACGCGTTGCCTGATGGAAAACATCTTTGTGTCGATGACATGACAGGAGCTTGTCATGGTGGCCATAACACTGGAGCGGTGGGGCCATGCCACGCTCCGTGTGTCCGTAGGGCGCTAATGCAGCCTGCACTAACAAAAGACAACAGTGATTTTTTATTTTTTTGAGTGGCACTGTGAGCACTCAGAGCTTTAACTTCATGCTAGTCTTCAAGTTCATTTATATCAGCTGAGGGTCTGGCTTCAGACCCATCTGGTTCAGCAATCCAGACAGAGCAGACGTGACCTGGTATTCGGAGCTCAGGCCTTTTAAAGGAAGGGACATTTGGTTGCATTTCAGTGTGTGCATGTGTATGTGTGTGTGGAGGACAAGCCGCCCCTCAGATGTCGGTGTTCAGAGTTTGCTGCTCAGGCCAATGGACTGATGTCTCTAATGTCAGTGCGTGAGTTTGAGCCCCAGGGGGGTGTAGGTAGCCCCTAGGTAGTGGGGTAGTTAGTGAGAGGCTATATGCTCCTCCTCTCCCATCTCTTGTGTTGTCTCCTAATTCTTTCCCCTATGCCAGCTTTCTTTTTCTTACTCCTCCTCTGGCTTCCTCTTATTCTTTCAAATAATTTATATTTTAAAGTGAAACTCAGCTATGCAGCTGGTTTTATATTTATAAATGGTATTGGGCTGACCCTCTCCTTACCTCTGAGCTGGTATTTTTAAAAGCCCCATTGTTTCCCGCTGCTTCAGAAGGTTAAAAGTCCAATCTCATTACAAATGCCGTGCATATGTTGTTGTTTAGTATTATATCAGTGCATTACCTAAAACTGCACAGCCAATCATAACTCTGATGGACTGTGTCTCACGTCATCATACAGGTGGGATGGAGGCACTGATGTTTTTTAAAGACATTAAATCCTCGTCCCTGCTTTGTAATATCTGAGGATCTTCCTTTTGTCCTTTTGGTATCACAAAGCATTTTCACTCTCTGCTTGGGCAATACAAAGAAACATTCAGGGCTTAAAATCCTATAATCAGCTTTGATCATGCTGCTTTTGGGAAAGTAAGGACAGATGACTTTGTCTTGGTGGAATGCTCCTCCCTGTGAATGCTTTTGAAGTTCTTTTTCTTATTATTTCCCTCTTGATTTAAACCAACCTACTAGATTTTTGTTGCTGTTGTCTTGTTCATAAGCTATGCACCAGGTTGCTCTTTCTCTTAGTTCTTTTGCTCAAAGAAAGTTTTCTTGACACCGAGTCCTTTATCTACTAAGGTGAACAGAAACCTGCCTAATACTTTGGCCAAAATAAATTTACAGTGTCACCTGTACCTTTTTCTAATTCATCAATAGAAGTTCTCAATACTGAACCTTTAGTATCAAAAGACTTTGCTTGTGTTTAGAATGGACCTGGTCCTGTCATGCTTAAGAAACAATTGTATCTAGGCCAGCGTATATGAAATATGCTGTAACTGGTCCCAGAAAGAAAGTAAATGATCAGGCCTTGATTGTGGGGAGCGTATTGCGGCTTAGCATAAGCCAGAAGGAATGGATATAATGGCCAGACCCCATTGCTGTTGATATTTGGCCACAGGAGATTCAAGCCCACAGACTGTCTACGTTGGGTGAATCTCAGCCCAGAAGGTAATGGTATCGGTGAGGCTCTCACATACAGCCTTGGCTTCAATTTTGTATGCGGTAATAAAAGGAATAACATCATTGCGTTACTGCTTCATCCACAAAAGCAGCCTAGGCTCAGCAGTGGTTATCTCTCTCTGTTCTTTCCATAGAACAGAAGTATTTGCAGAACAGTGTCCAGTCTTTGCAGAAACAGATGCTCAAGCTATTTGTTTTTCTTCTTTTTGCTCTAAGTTAGATGAATATAATGTTCTCTTCAGTTGTAAAAGACTGTTTTTGTATCTCACAGTCACGTTTCAGTATCAGCAAATATTTTAGATATGAGTTAAGAAAGGTACCCCACTGACAGAAGAAGGCTGGCGGAGCTTGTAGTATCACATCGTAAATTCCCTCTTCTGCTATGAAAATGTAATAAAATATGTGGCACGGCAGATTTACAATGACAATGCTGCTGCTGTGTTAAGGCAACTATTTTATCTCTTTGTTTTAAAACACAGTTTTTACTGTACTACACACAATGAGTACTTCTTCCAAGAAACAATGCCTACAAGCTTCACATGAAGTCAAATATGATCTCATAGCGACTCTTCATCAACTTGTTACACCATTATCTCTGTGCTGCTAATAAATTTTAGGAGCGAAAATTTATATGCAAATGTTTTATTTCAGCTATCATTATACTTAGCTTATCGTGAGCCTGGTAGTGCCCCCACCCAGTTACATCATCCTTGGAAAAATTTAGTTCAAGATGTCTTTTATAGTCTTACTGTAATGTTATTTTTGCAAGCCTGACCACACACATGTAATGGGCTTCCCAGCTAGCTACAGCCTGATCCTGTCGGGTGACGCTGGTAGGCAGGGTCTTACTTACCTGGGGAGCTGTATTAACCCAGGATGATTCTGTATAGGATGGTGGTAGCATAGGACGGGGTTACACAGGGCTGTGAGTAAAGCGGTCCACCTCCCCAGGTAAATCGCTCCACTTCTCACCTGTTCTGTCTCTAGATAGGTGTCTCTGGCTGGCTGTTTGTCGAGTGCCTTGTCCAGGCGTAGCAGTGTTTTCCTTCTCACTGCCTTTTTTGTTGTTGGATGCTGGCTTGAAAAAGGAAAGTTGAGATTACAACCTTTTATTAAACTTCAAGGCTTCTTCCCTCTCCCACTGTTCGATTGTCATAGAGGTGTCAGGGCTTGTCTGATGGTGCCGCCCAGCAAGGCGCTGACTCAGCAAAGCAGTTAAGCACGTGTTTTTGTCCGCTACAGTCCTGTGAGCATTCGTCCTACAAACTGCAGTCAGGAGTGAGAAGGAAAGAAGAGAGGTGCTCATGATTTTGCATGTGTAATACTGAACAAATTATACGGCTTCTGGGCTGGTCACTGAAATCTTCCTGTCGATCATATGCTTTCAGAGGGATGGTGGGGGTAGGCGCTGTTGTCTTCTTCATGTATATGACTTTGACACTTGACAGCCCTTGCTATGGATCCATAGGCCAGAGAGATAAATAGATACTGTTATTACGCTAGATCCTAGATGCTGTTTGGTTTGTTCTGTGTTGGTATTGTGATTAGAGCATCGTGGCTTTTAATGGGAAATTTGGTGGGTGGGAAACTCTGCATGCAATGATAGGAAGCAATAATACAAGTAGCTGGGTGAGAATTTCAAGACGCTGTACTTGCGAGCAGGAAGGTTAAGTTACGATGCTGGTAGTGTTTTCATACTTAGGGAATGTGAATAGATTTTACCCAGGTCATTTTTCCAGTGGACTAAAAAGGTCTCTGATTTTTTTGTAGCATGCTCACTGGATACATGAAAGTTGACTTTATTTAAAACTTTCTGCCTCTTCTGTTAAGATAATAAAATTAATTTCCTTTTAAGGAAATTACTCTCATTACTAAGGAGATATCCCATGATTGTTATAATTGACTTTGTTAATTTGTGTTTATGTGAATGCGTCAGTATAATGTCCATGGAAAATGTAGGAGGCTTATACCTCCATGCTTCCCAAAGACACAGGGGAATAAGCTGATCTCATGAGCCTTGTTTTTAAGTGGTCACCAGGTATTTTGGCTTCACTGTCCAAACTGTACTTATAAAATCGTACAACTGCTTCCTCTCTGTGTTTGCAGCTCCATGATAGGCTGTACTGTCGACACCTAGGTAACTCCCAAAGACTAGAAGATTGCTAAAGCCAAGCAAACCTTACCTTACTACTTTTCTACTCAGTCAGTGAACAGGCTGAAGAAGACTTTTTGAAAGAACAGCAAAGGAGTCTGTAGGTACTAACCTCAGAGGCTGTAATTCTTAGATAAAAAATACCACATGTAGTCATGGGAAGAGAACAGGAGAGGAAGCAGCAACTGGAAGGGTGAGTAAACGTTAGCTACACAGATTGACATTTTCAAATATTCCTGTCAGATTAGAAATATGTGCTACATTGACAGACTTGTGATTCTTCATCACTTATACATGTTTGGGAACCTCACCACAAGGGGTGAAGGGGATTACCTTGGAACGGTGGAAGGAGAACGCAAAATCTGGCATCGAGAGTACTTGTCTAGTACGGAGAGCTTTCTACCCAGGAACACAGATGAGGCCTTGAGTCATGAAAAGCACATCTCTTTCAGAGTTGCATCAAAATAGCTGTGCAAGCTTGTGTTTCATTATTTACAAAATGATTTTCTTCTCATTTTGATGTGAAATAAAGTTGGTGTTTTCATTTCTTCAGTGGTTGCAGCACATTGCTGTGTCACTGAACCCATCTGCTGCACAACTGTTAAGATTGTGGCACTTCAAACACACAGGGGCTGAATTATCATTCATTTGACAAATACTTGCTCAGCAGATCGAAGGTCATATAAGCAGAAGGCATCAGTAACCAGGAGCCCTGGGCCCATAGTATGCAAAAATATTGCAACTGCAACTGCTTCTAAATCTTAGTTGTTTTCATCCTAATACTTAAGAGACCCGTGAAAAGTAATAGCTACAACAAAGCGTCCACAGGTTAGCCAAAGCGTGGCTCTGTGTTTGAAGCAATTAGAGGATGCCATAGAAGAACGCCAATGAAAATCAAAGGAAGAGTCAAAATGGCTTCCACTGTTACTCAAGGTCACCAGGGGAGGCTAAACCAACCAGTGATTTAAGATTAACACACGCATCAGCACATACGGACAATTCCAGTCAAGCCAGGAACTGTTTTTTTGTATGGCCATGAGGAAAGTTAACTATTGTATCCTAAGTCATCTGGCATTTTTTCCCAAATAGCAGAATTTCCTTTCTTCTTCTGGACAACTTTGCATTTTGCAAGGGAGTGTGTTTACGATAGATTCCCACATCAGAAGTGGTGACATCAGTGATTCCTCTTGCAATTTCCCATCGGTACCCTGGGGACAGGGCTGGCCTTCCTTTGGTAGCACGCGCTGAGCTCTGAGGACAGCAGGTGCTGTAATACACCAAAGTCCTAGTGCTCTCCCAGGCATTAAAGCCAGTGAAAGCTGCAGGAGTTACCACATGCATAGCCTGTATCAGGGTCTGGTTGCTCCTTATTTCATGGAGGTCAGTGACAATTAACATGTTGTTGCCCAGCAGTGACAGAAAGCAGCGGCTGTGTTGCAGTAGCCCTTGTAATGGAAGGAATCTTGATGCTTGGTTCCAAACTAAGCGGGAATGAAGGTATTTTTAAGTGTGCAGCCTGCAGTTTATTTGTGTGGATTATCTGCAGATAATGTGAAGGTAATGTGAAGGGCAGACAGGAGTGGATTCACTGGGTGGGGTGCAAATTAGCCCACCCCTCCTTTGCTGCTGCTCTTTCTTTCTTTCCAGGTTCTGGGGGCAAGCTAAGCATTAGATTATCTGCCTCCTAGACTTTGATCTCAGCAGCCTCAGGAGAAAGTCTAACCCACTCCCTCCTCTCCCTTGAGGCAGGAGATGGGGAGAATCCATGTTGTCCCAAGAGGATCTGCATGTGTTTGCCATGCTGGAAGCTCTGCATATCCCTCCTACTCATGTATGACTCCCCATGCTGATGAGCCTACTACAGGTGGTCTGGGGATGTGGGTTATCTGCAGTTTCATTTCTAAGGGGGTGAGCTGTCTGGCAAGTGAAAAACAGGCTTTTCACTGAGTTACACTAAATATGACTTCTCTCTTCTTTTTTTTTTTTTTTTTTTTTTTGCATTCCTGCATATGCTGGGGATGTCCCTCTCAGGATACACAGTGAAATGCTTTAGTACACACTTCACATTACTCCGGAGATTTAAAAGTGCTGTGAAAAGAGATTGGGCTTGTTTAGGATTTAAGAAACAATTTGTTGAGGTTGTTTGAAGCCCCATGATTTAGCAAACTGCTAAGTGGTTAAGGATAATTTTCCAGTTAGCTTGCTGCTACTCTTTCAGGTGTCTGATGAACATCAGCAGCTGAGCTGATTGATATCTCATCACCTAATTTGGCTGCTAATTGCTATTTGACCATCCAGTTGCCCGTTTGTTAGATTTTCAGGTGGCCATCAGAAGCAATCAGTCTTCTGATCACTCAGTCATGGCTTGGATGCGCAGTGAGATGAATCAGCTGTGTATTTTCAAACCCAATCTGTAGAAGGTAGTTTATGTTCCCAAACAAGGACTAGGACTCTAATGAATTTGAGACTATTGTAAGACTTTCCCAAGGAGACACCCACCACCAGAGGGACTTTAAAGCTTTGTTACAAAGATGGCCGGAGCTAATCGGACTGAGGTTGCCTGGGTGGAAAGCGTGTGCGTGTGTATTTATATAACCCAACATACCGTGTGTTCCTCTTCTGTGCAGTCAGGAAGCAGATTCATCCTCCTGCCATGTATATTCATCAGGTGTTACCTGACCTCAGGTCCTACTTAAGGAACCATCTAACTGAGGTTGATGGAAGATTCCTCCAAGTAATGGCATCACTTACAGCACCTGTGATAAAAGTGGGGCGTCACCCACAGTGATTGTATGGAGCATTGCATGACAGCTGGGATGTCTGTAAAATCTGTACAAAACTAACTACAGCTGCACAATAGGTGATTGAGCTATTTTTCTCATGCTGTAACTCAGCTCTCTTTAATACTCATTTAAGAATTCTTTCTCTTTTATAGGACTGTAATATGCATGAGCCCATTCCTTTCCACCCTTCCTATTACTCTACAGCAATGCCTTATTTAATACCCTACTTTTTATTGCTTCTTGCAGTCAACCTCCTCTCTTCAGCCTCTGTCCTTGGGAAGCTTAGCCAAGCAACGGGGCACTTCTTGGTGGGGAAAGTGATGGAAAAGGAACAGAGCCATACCAAATTTGTTATACCAGTCCCACAGCAGGAGTAGCTTTCCCAGGGAAAGATTGGCATAGGGCAAATTCCCCTCCTGTTTCTGTCTTCACACCTCTGAACCCGCCTATGTGGAGTCCATGTGGGACAAGGTTATGTCACTTCTTCAGTCTCCTCAGGTTGTTTTGTGGGACAAGAGGAAATTCCTACAAAGCCTCTGTGGAGCTGTGTGGTGGTTTGACCCTGGTCAGACGCTGGGTGCCCACCAAAGCCGCTCTATCGCTCCCCCTCCTCAGGAGGACGGGGGGAGAGCAAATATAATGAAAGGCTCGTGGGTTGAGATAAGGACAGGGAGATCACTCAGCAATTGCTGTCATGGGCAGAACAGAATCGACTTGGGGAAATAGTTTAATTAATTAACAATCAAATCAGAGTAAGGTAATGAGAAAATAAAAACTAAATCTTAAAACACCTTCCCCCCACCCCTCCCTTCTTCCCAGGCTCAACTTTACTCCTGATTTTCTCTACTTCCTCCCCGCCAGCGGCGCAGGGGGACGGGGAATGGGGGTTGTGGTCAGCTCATCACACCTTGTCTCTGCCGCTCCTTCCTCCTCAGGGGGAGGGCTCCTCACACTCTTCCCGTGCTCCAGCGTGGGGTCCCTCCACGGGGTGCAGCCCTTCAGGGACAGGCTGCTCCAGTGTGGGTCCCCCA
>VZTV01069881.1:16422-41471 GCA_013400875.1 Anhinga rufa | reverse complement strand
GTCTTGGAGCCGGCTGGCCTTGGCTCTATCAGACACAGGGGAAGTTTCTAGTAGCTCCTCACAGAAGCCACCCCTGTAGCCCCCCTGCTACCCAAACCTTACCATGCAAGTACAAGCTGGTCTGTAACTCCTGTAAAACCTGGGAAATCTGAGGGATGAGGCTTTCTTGCAAATGTGCTTGGATCCAGTAACCACTTGAGGAGCTTCTCCTGAAGGAGAAATTGCTAGATCTACTTTTGGTAAAATCCTGACGTAGTTCATCTCAAGACAACTGGCTATGTTGGCTGACAACTGAGGATCTATTTCCTACAAAGTGAGAAATGTCCCAGGCTTCCTGTAAAAAGGGGCCATAAACAAAGCAAGTTTTCAAAGAAATCGAATGCAGTGTATCAACATTGCTGGCATATAACATGCAAAGCTCGTGAATTTGTCACCACAAAAGCACACAACCAGAGTGCTTTGGGTTCTCTTCCCACCAGTTAATAGGCTGAGGTCCGCAGCAGCGGTTGTGCTTCTCTAATCTGATCAGTGAAATAGGAGCCAGAGAATTTCACTGTGTGATTCCTGGGCAGAGTTCAAAAGCTCGTGTGTCAGACTGCTGCCTGCAAGAGGAAGTGTTATGCCATCTTGACTTAAAGACTTCAAATGAGAAAGAACTTAACATATCCCAAAGTTAATTGTTCAATGGTTAACTGTCCTCGCTGCTAAAATACACCTTTTGCTTTTTAACCTTTGGGATTAATCTTTTAAGATTTTCTTCACAACTGAGAGGATTTGAGACCTGTTTTAATTTTTAATGAGCCTGAAAATCTTGTATAATAACAAGCTGCCGGGACATGGGGCTTTGAATGAAATATTTAATAATATAAGACCAGCAATAAAATGGATAGAGTTGGGAAGACTGATACTGCCAAATTAGCTAGCCTTTCCAGTAGCAGAAGTTAATTACTGAGTTGTATTGTTTTTACTAGCGGGTGACTGAAGACATTTGTCTGGCAAATGAATGCAGCCTGATCAAACAGACTCTTATCTAGCGAAATGAAGCAGGTTTTAAATATATTTATCCATTAAAACATTCTGTTAAGCTTCTCTTGGTCCCTACTGAGAGAAGACGCCTATCCCATGCACCTCTAATCTGAGAAGCTCATTGTGTCTACCAGACCTATTTGCAGCGAGACGCTTGCGGGAGACGAAACCTTGGCATGGGAGGTTGCTTGTCTCCAAGGGCTGTTGGAAGGGGAGCAGAATTCCTTGTCTGCCTCGGTCCACCCACGCAAACAGGAAAGGGGCCGTGCCAGATGATAAGTCCAATTTACCATCCAGGGTAACTAGATGCCAGAGAGGATTGTTTTCATTTCCACGGGATTTCTAATTAAGGGACATGCTTTAACTGTGTTTTCAATGGCTGAACATCCAAATGACAGTTTGATATGAGCAATTTGTCTGGCAGGCTAGATAAATTCATACCAAAGCTAAAGGATTTTCCGTTTAAAATGGGTGCACATCCTTAGCTGCGAATCGGATCAAACATTCCCGTAACTAAAGAATCTCCTTTATGCAACAACTTCTTTTTAACCTTCATTCTTTGCAATTTTAATGATCAAAGTCTCTCTTTCTCCTGATTTGTCCCCAGTCATTGACTCTGCCAAGTGCTTGTTTTTTTCTGAACTCTCAGTCTTGTTCCAGTGTGATGAATGGAGGGAAATGTCTATTCCCATTTCTGCTGTCCCACCCAGCCCTAATGAGCAGTAGCATTGTCTGGCTGACTCCTGGGGGAATTTGCTACCTGCATAGCTGTTGGGCTGGGCTCTTGCAGCTGGATTTCTTCTGATGCTTTGTTTTCTAGAGATACGATCCATGGTCTTGAGAACAGGTAGGGAGGAAAGGTGCTGCTATCTTTCTGTCAGGGGAAGCTAGGTGCAACGTGATCAGGCTATTAGCTGCCGTTTGTTTCTGAAATATTGGAAGTCCGTCCAGCCATGGAAGATGTTGCTTTGGCTGAGGACATACTGCCTTTTATCATGTTCACAGAAATAGATCAAGGATATGTTCATGATATGCATGGCCAGCAGAGGTGACGTGGGTTTGTTCCTGTAGGAGTCCTAGTATGAAACTCTCCCGGTAACTTCACCAGGTTCAGCTAGAAAGGCTTTGACATTTAGTGTAGGTTAATGAGAACTGTGTGCTTTGAAGGTTACGTGATTACATGTTCTCCCTTCCCCCATCATCACATGACACCATTCAAAATATGTCTGAGTGGAGAATACAGTTATTTTTGGTACTGGCCCAGCGACTTATCAGGTGAAGTGCAATTAATGAATCAAGTGCCTTAAAAATATCTGCCCAGAAGCAGCAGGTACTCTTTTGGTGACTGAGTACAAGAATTTCATTCAGAAGAATGGCATGGAAAAAGCTTTTCTTACATCATTTCTTCACAGTGTATTTGTCCTGCTGCTTCCAGGGATGTTATGTTTGTGCTATACCAATAAAAATCTGCCTGCACCTTGGCAAATCACAAGACTGAAAAATCTCAGTTTGTGTGTGCTCCGTGGAGATTTAGCTGAAATCCTTAAGGCGTTTGCCTGCCCTAAATGTTACCGCCACCCGGGCAGCTGAGACAGCCTCCCCACGCGGTGCCGGAAGGGGTCTGAACACGACTGTGGAGGCGGCTGCTTTGGGAGGGAGATGCAGGTTGGCTTTAGAGCTTGTTCCGCCTGTGCTCTTTGTTCCTGGGTCATCGAATGCCAGAAAATGTAGAGGAGGAATCTATGACTTAAATTCAGAGGGGACCAGGACTAGAGCAAGGATGGGGGAAGGGGAAGATGGGAGCAAGGAGTCTTCCAAGGTTATGTCTGAAGAAGCGGCGTGAGGAAACTGAACAGGACTTGCAAAGAGGTGGATGCTAATAAGCCAAGGGAAACTGGGAGTGGGTACGAGTAACGGGATAGAGTCAGTTGGCTGGGAAAGGACACCAAGAGCTGGAGACAGGGAATTGCATAGGGATAATAAAGTCAGGGATGCATGGGACAGAAACAGTGGTCTGTGACAGAGAAGGGGAGGAGGAAGCAGGGACAGAGAAGCAATGTGTGGAGGAGAGACATAAATAGGACAGAGAGAGGGGACTAGCTGACCAGGCAAAAGGAGACAAAGGTGTTATAAGGAGGAGAAGTGAGACTGGGTGTGAAATTGGGAACTTGAGCTGACTCTTGAGAGGAGGCCAGTGCTGGCACGAAAGCTACAGGTGGTTCTCAAACAAGATCAGTTTGAAAGGGGTCAGACTTTGGGACAACAGTGGACAGATCCTTGTCCATTTGTCTCCAGGCTGGAATGAGACCTGGAGCCAGGGGCACACCATCCCACCTGTCTGAATTCCTCTCCACCTCTGCTATCCATAGTAGAGCATGCCTGAGGCCAGTGAAGAAAAATAATGGGTTCAGCATTGAAAAAAGGTGTGTACATCATTGCCTGCACTCCAAGGACATAAGGCACGGGCAGTCTTGACCTGTGCATTTTCTAAGTGTGGAATGATTGAATTTGCAACGGTACTAATGTCCTCTGAATGTAGTCTTGGGGAATAATACAGAGCAACGGGTTAGGGAGACAGGGAAGGTTGGCACTGTTCAGAAAGGGTCAACTTTATCATATAAGTAATTAGAGGTAGCAAAGGTGGGGAACACAGGGCTGATACATCATGGCTGAAACACCCATGTTTATTAGTGAAGCCAAGAGGGAAGGACTGTCTCTGTATTTTCTATAATACAAATGTTTGATAGTTCCAAAAGAGGTCAAGGCTCCGGTGCTGGGCACTCAACACTGTTACAGGAAGATGGTATTTGCATTAAGGAGCCTGCAGTTCAAATAGACAAGGCAGAGACAGAGGAGGAGAGGAGCAAGAGCACTGAGAGGTAAAGGAGGTGGTAATGGTTAGCAGCAGAGCTGATTGCTGAACTTCTGAATCCCAGTGCACTGTTGTGTCTGTTAAATTGTACTGCTGTTTGCACTCGTACTGAAGCCAAAATGAGGTCTGAGTAAATGCTCAGGACTAAAAGCACTATGGGATTCCTGCCCTAGAAACCAGAACCCAAAATGGGTTGGTTTTATTTTTAAAGGAAAAAGCAAATGGATCGGTTCCTATTCTGAACGGTCCTGCTGCCACCATAGCACACAGTGAGTGCTCTGTTATGAGAGGAGCAATCCCATTAAAATGAGTAGGACTACAGCCCTGAGCCCCGGTGGGAGATGCAGACATACTGAAAGCTGTTTATATTGGCTAGGAAATACACAGGTTAATAGTAGTTTTAGCATTTACACAGGACCTAGAAACGTCGTCAGTGCTTTGCACAACAAATAAAATAAGTTGTTAATTACTTGTTCTGAAGATTTATATAATGCAACGTTAGTCCTACACAAGCAAAGGTAGGGCAGCAAGAACAGAAGCTTTGATTGGAGAGCACATGAAGGCAGTTATACCAGGGAACACACCAGCTTTGTGTTCTCCCTACCCAGAGCAGCCCCTTGCTCCTAGGGCATTGATTTACCCAATGTTTGTGCAGTCAAATTCCATACTAGATTTAGCAGGAATTTATATGAGTCTTTTTGTATACAAATCTCAACTCCTCTTCCCTCCCATCAAAAAAAGCTGAAAGTGCCATTACAAGATTTGTTTCTAGGATTTCTCTGGCCATTTTAAAAAATTGATTTCAGCGCTTAGTTGCCTTTGTTTTGTTTGTTGTTTGACTAACAGCAATAAAGCCATCAGAAGAAGCGAATCTGGATAGTTATGTCACAACTGAAAGAGTTTGACAGCATACGTTCTAGCTGAGTTTGTTTAGGACATCCTGCTGCTAAAATCAACCTACAGAATGGCCAAATTTCATAAAAGTACCGTTCAAACTATTGGTACTCAATTATGCATTTATTTAAAATTTCCTCTTGGTTTACTGATGTAACTGTATTGTTCATTTTTCACATACCAAGCACTGTTGTTTAGTCTCAAGGGAATTATTGTTACAAATTTAACAACTGTGACATATTAAAAAGCACATTTAAGGAAGAAATTAAGGGTTGAGAGGATGTGACCAAATGTTTCCATGGTGTTTTGCCAAAATGTCACTTAAATGCCAGTGCAATTTTAATACGAGTTGCTCTTTCAGAACTCATCTTGCCCACCAAAATACCCGAAACAAATCTTGTCCACATCAGTAGCAGGCATACTTTCATTGCATTTGCCAGAAAATAATTTCCTAAGTTTTATTTTCATTTTGAAAACTACCTTTAACTACTACTGGGTGATTAACATGTTAGCTCTCTGTGTTATGCAGCTGATTAGCAAGGAGGAAGTCGATAGCTCGGAGTGTGTAAGCAAAAATGTTCAAATTAGATGCCTCATGTAGGCACCTGCATCCCTAATTAACTAGCCGATAATGTCAGGAACTGATTTTCAGGAAGTTCTTTGTTCTTTGAAAGTCAGGGCCCAAACCAAGCAATGAAAAATAGAAACCTGAAACATCGACGATTACTTCTGAGAAACTCGAGCCTAATGTCAAGGCACAGTTTGAATGGTGCATGTGCAAGTCTGGGAAACCCTGTCTGTGCTTATTTTTTCTACAGTTTTGATTGCCTTTCTAAAGTTATCAAAGTGAGATTGTTGCAAGAAGCAGTTTCTTGAGTATTATTTTCTGTAGGAAGAGAGTTTTCTGGGGAAAGTTGGAATGATGATAGAAGGCATTTCTGGGAGGTGCATCCCCCAAACTAATCTGTCTTTTAACCTAGAGAAACTTTTCTAGAGCTGTTTTTCTACATGTATGGAAAATGCCACGGTCTAAAAGCGCCACATGTAATTTTCTCCTCCCTGAGACCTAGTGCTCTACAAAGGTGGGATGAACTGAGTTGCCATCTGAGCGTTATCTTCTGATCGCCTTCCTCCAGCTGCCTGCTACAAGTGTCTGTGTGGTGCTCAGGGCAGCGGCATGACAAACAAGGCAGGCTATTTTCTGGTTAGGATGGCTCCAACCTTGGAGTCTTAGCCCAGGCTGGGACTGATGGCCCTGGGCTGAGCTCCTGAGCCCGTGGGCAGGGGTGTGGAAGAGAGCCTAGTCAGGGCCATTCAGGCCTATTAGTGCCCTCAGGGCCCTGACACAGAGCAAGAGTCCTGATGCTGATGCAGATCTAGTGGGCAATTTGAGAAACATAGCAATGTGTTCTTTGTGTTTTGAACCTTACACAGGATGGCTCACTTTGAGATGATTAAGACGGGTTGTGGTGGCCATAACTGACGTGCAAAACAGTAGCACTGAGGGAGCAGACCTCAGTGACATTTTCCTCTCCCACAAGCAGGCCTGGGTGCTCTCCCTTCTACAGCAATGCTTTTGGTTATTTAATTCTTCTGCGAGGCTGTGATAGTGTATGTCCAGGAAAATAGAGTTTCTTTCCTTTTATGTCAAAGCCATTAATTATTTTCAGTTGTATTAAAAAAATTAAGTGTAGGAAAAACATGTCTAAGAATTACAACAGACAGAGCCTCTAGGTTTTTTTGAGGTTTCTCCTGAGAAGAGCTTGGTCCTGCCACTTGCTGGAATGTGTTTATCAAATGCTAGATGCATATGGATCAGTTGTGAGGGCACGTGCTGGTATGCCTTGGGACACCGAGGGGCTGGAGCGTGTCCAGAGAAGGGCAGCGGGGCTGGGGCAGGGTCTGGAGCACAAGTGTGCTGGGGGGCGGCTGAGGGAGCTGGGGGGGCTCAGCCTGGAGAAGAGGAGGCTGAGGGGAGCCCTCATCGCTCTCTGCAGCTGCCTGAGAGGAGGCTGTGGGGAGGGGGGTCGGTCTCTTCTCCCAAGGAACAAGCGACAGGACGAGAGGAAACGGCCTCAAGCTGCGTCAGGGGAGGTTTAGGTTGGGTATGAGGGAAAATGTCTTCACTGAAAGCGTGGTCAGGCCCTGGCACAGGCTGCCCAGAGAGGTGGGGGAGTCACCGTCCCTGGGGGTGTTCAAACACCGTGCGGACGTGGCCCTTGGGGACATGGTTTAGGAGGCCTGGGGGTGTTGGGTTGGACTTGATGATCCTAGAGAATCATCCTTAATGATTCTGTGATTCTATGCCTGCAGGAGGAATAGTGAGGCAGCAGCTCCTTCGGACAGTTCAAGGGCACACTTGAGATTTAGATGCACTCAGCTAGCCCTAGACTTTAGGACCCTTGGCTTGGCAGCAGCTGTGACATTAAAATGTATAAGATGTTACCAAAGGAAGCACTTGGCAAAACTTTTTCGGCTTCCCCAGACATAAACAACAAATTTTCTCAACAATGGTAGGTTATGACTGGGGGTGAGTCACTGATGTATTTAGAAGAATGTCCTCTCCCTGCACGGAGAAGACCACAATTGGCTAAATTAAGCCAAGACAGGGTAACCCTCGTGGTTGAGGGGTACAGTGGGGAATTCCCAGGTGGCTTTCTGAAATCTGTATATTGTACACTACTGCTCTTCTGCGTGAGAGCTCCCAGGAGCTCTTGTAATCTGTGCAAGACAGATTCTCCAGTGCCAGAAATCAATGTGGCCCTTTGGTGTCTGTGCAGATAATCTGATTTATACCAGCTGAAAGGTCCTCTTTAGGAGTAGACCCTGGTTTCAGTTGCCAGCAAGAACCTGACTTGGTAGTTTCTGGTATTTCTGGTAGTTTAAGGGAGGTACCTGCCATGGAATTCAAAGGGGACTTTGAGCACCCTGTGGTTATCTGGAGATAAAATTTAGCCCTTGTATCTGATAAGCCATTTATGAAACTGATTTCCACTTTCGAATTAACCTAGCACTCAGGACCTTTTATATATGGCCCAAGCTATAGAATAAGTTCTTTATGTTACACCTTACTTTCAAAGAGAAAGTGCTGTTAAGACGTAAAGTCATGATTGGTTCAGAAAAATCCACAAAAAAAGATCTGCAATTTGGAGAAGTGTATCTTCATTCCTGGATGATGTAGTAACAGTTTAGCTTGTACAGCTGATTTTACAAAAATATTTATTTCAGTGAAATTAATTCCAGCTCACTTTTAGATTCTTCTTTTAGTATTTTTCCTTGTTCCTTCATTTGCCGCTTGATGAGGTGAGAGCTGCAGTGATGGCATGTAGCAACTCTTGTTTGCAATAACATCACTCTAACAATGCAGTCTTATGAGGAGCACCATAAGGCTCCATGCAGCCATAGGCACTGACGCCTCAACACCACGATGTCAAAATTCGAGTGGGAAAGACTTCACATCTGCCTGGTAATGTAACAAAGCAATATTAACATTTTCATAAAATGTTCTGAAAACAGTTTGGTTTGGCTCGCCATTCAGATACTCAAGCCAAAGAGACTGTCCTGAGAGTGGTGTAAGCAGAGAAGCAATACCTAGTAGTAAGTGAGGCTGCAGGATCTGAAGTGCCATTTTAATAAGGCAGTTAAAGTGGCAGAGCTTTGTAAAATCCCTTGGTTTTCTGCCTGTGCCTACGTACTTGAAAAGATGTAAGAAAACCCTACGCGCACTGCTGTACAGTGTCAGAACACTGTTTCCATCCTGATGCTCCCTAAGAAATTCATAGGAAGGTCAACCTTTATTTGATATTTTTTTCTGAAGATCACCTAAACTATCCAAAGTTTAGAAAAAAGGTGCCTGCCAAGTATTGTGAGACAATCACTGTAAGTGTTGAAAGAGGAAGTGAAGAGTGTACTTGGTTGCCGTCTGTCCATCACAAGAAGATATCAGCAGTGATTTTTAATCCAGCAGCGAAAGAAATAACATGAACTGATAGGTGGGAACCTGAGGATGAACATTTCTGAACAGGAAAAAGGTAAACAAATAGCAACAGCGAGTAATTCAACATTGCTGCATTTTACTGAGGGATGCCTTGAGTGCTTCATCACTGAAAGCCTTGCAGAGAGGGCACTCTAATTCAGCTGCAGTTGAGTGGGGTCGGTGCAGGAGTTAGAGGTTGAAATCCCATTGCCATTGGGACAGAAGTTGAATTAGAGTGGCTATGACAATCCCTTCAACTCTTGATACTTTCTACTCCGGCTGGGTTTGCCAGACTGAGCCTGTTGAGGCCCTTGATAACTCTCTGTCTGTGTATGCCTGGACAGATTTTTATTTGCATGCTAGTTTGGGAATGGGTTGTTCTTTGTATGTGTACTTGTATTTACATGTGAACAAGAATATTTGTTCTTCATCAGCCTTTGTTCTCCTATTTTTAAAAGGCTTACTCATCCCCTCAAAGATTAGAATCAGCTCCATCTGATTTAGGTGACAGTTCTCACCCCATGAGCAGCAAGAAATTGAAATGAACTGTTTCTGGAATGAGCCATTGTTGATCCAAGCTGTCCAACAAGTACTTGAATAACAAATATCGCTTACCAAACCAGTGTTGGTTCATGAACAGAGAAAAAGAATGAAGCTCACTGGATTGCTTGTTTGCAAAACATAGTTCAGCCCTTTCTTTGCCAAAGTTGAGCTGTCAGGAACTAGATCCTTAACTGCTATAAACCAACTCAACTCATTGACTTCAGCGGGGAGGTGACAATTTACATTAAGTGATCATCCAGCCTCAAAAGTGCAGCAAGACATCAGTGTGAAAAAAACAAATGACGGGGAATGGTAGTAAAGCATTTCAGAATAGCCAGAGAGATTTCTGGGATAAATTGCAGATATGGTCTGGGCTTTTTGCAAAGATAAGTTTTTTTTCGTCTCTTATCTCCTATTTCACTTAGTGCTTGCAAAGATCAAATGTGAAGCAAAACTTTAAAGGAGGGATAATGTTAGCACAAGTGATGCAGCTGCGGGGAACGGACAACTTTAGGAACAAAAACTCTTCCTCTTGACAGTTTTTGCCCTTCTTTGCATCAGTTGGTTCAATAAAGAATATCACTTCCAGCTAGAAAAACTGCTGTGCTCATGTTGCTGGGTCATCACCACTACAGGAACACCATCTGATCAAATACATCAGATTTTCCACTGAAGTTGTGTTGATAGGCTTAGCAGTGCAACTGGCTTGAGTATAAAAATCCTAGCAATTTCAAATGTTTGAAATTGAATCATTTGCTTGATCTTGTCTTCTCTGGTTTGGTCATGAGACAGTTGTATAAGGAGGCATCGTGCCCAAAGTGGGAACACTGGGCAACAGTAAATTCTTCAGACCAAGTGAGCATTGTGCAGTATTCTGCACCTGTACGGTCGTTGTTGTCATGTTTTTCTTCAGACAAACCTTATGGGGAAATTGTGCCTCCCTGAACTCAAAGCACATTTGAAATGCTCCAGGCTCAGGGGTTGGCCGATGGGTATAGAGTTAGTGCTAAGTCAAGCAAATGTGTAAGGAAGATTCTGTCATCCAAATGAAACAAACCTGAGGAGTAAAGCAACTGGAATGTTATTGCCTTACACTGAAGATGGGCTTCTGGGTGTGTGGAGCTGTGAGGGTCTAAAAAGTGAATGGGTGACCTGTGGATTCGGTTGGGCTGGAGAGGAATCTTGGCACTTGGAATCAGGGGTTAAATAAGGCACACAGTTAAGGGCTATCAGCGTTATTTACTACCAGTGGTGGTGTAATGTTTAGAGGCACTTCTCAGGTTACTTTTTGCTATAGCTTATACAAATACATAGGAAGAGCCAGTTCTTCTCCAAAATATTTCCATTTCAGAACACGGTTAGCATTAACAGAAAGACCCCCCAAAATGTAAAGCAAGATCTCTTTTCTGATGAACAGATATTAGCAGCTACTCGGGATACGCCAGAGCCTTAACTTTTTGCTCACTTGCCACTCATGTTTCATGGATGAAAAAAATGTTGGTATGAGATTTCTAAATTACTTCTGCAGCAAGTGATGCCAGCAGAAATGTTTTGAAAGAATTAATCTGTAAAATCGTGTAAATGCCAGGGCATATATCGCATACTTTCATAGTTAATGGATTGGTGAATCCTGTAGCTGTTATCTTGTTCCAACTACAGGAGGCATTTCTAACAAACTTGTGGAAGATAGCAAAAATCTGGAAATTAGCCACAGAGTTTTAAACCATCTTAAAACAAGAACATTAGTCAATAGCTTCTCTAGTATCTTGTTAAGTTTCAGGAGTCCTTCAACGTCTGTAATTGGGAATAGCCTGACTCACTCCAACAAAGCCATGGCAGCTAAAGATTTGGCCCAGGAGATGTAGCCAAAATACTGCAAATTCCTACAAAAAGGAATTCTTTGTCTCCATTAGCATTTCAACACACACTCGCTACAGAGATCTCACTGGGGGTAAAGCATTAAAACCCTTTCAAAAGTGGTTTAGTTGGCTAATTAGACAATAAGCATAAACCTGATGCATCCAGCTGTACAAATAAAACGTGACTTTAAAGTTTAATGTCCTGCGTGCACAGAGTAGTCGTGAACTTGGAGCCAAGAGGGGCTGAGAGGAAGGTGGCTGGCTTACAGCTCGGTAGTGGTGTGTCTGAAGGCTGAAACCTTTGGAGAACTAGAAGAGAGTTTATTTTAAGTATAACTAAAAGGAACTAAGTACCAGTTACCACAAATAGGGTGATCTTTATCTTCCTTTGTTGGCTTATGTGGAGGGAAAAGAATCTTAAAAGACTTGCGCAGCCGCAGGCTTCACAAAGAGGATATCTCCCTCACATTGCTGACATGTCTCTCATTTTTTGGGTGCTACCTTAAGGTTGAAGGAAATTAACAGGTCATTTTAATGCCCCCTTATGCCCTTGGCTCCTGGGTAGGTGTGATCAAGTAGCTAAACACTTACATAACTGACATTTCTCCCCTCCATCCTAATGCATCCATCCTGCAATTGTTTAAGGAAAATTAGGCTCCTCTCGTGCAGTTTTCCACTTTGGCTATCTCCGAGCGGCACCTGTAAGCGCTCACTTTGAGAGATTGCTAACGTGCTAATTACCCGGGACCCAAAAATGCAAGCTGTAAACAAATGAGGACTGTATTTATAATCAATCAATTTTATGACCTTCTGATGGTGATGATATCAGTGGAGTTTACATTGGGAGCCCTCGTACTCCTCCAGGGCAGCTGTGCCCTTATGTTTTAGTTACAGCTTGAAGAAGATTTTGCTAATTTACTTTATAGTAGGCGTACTTAAGAAAAATATTACCTTCCTTAAACAGCTGAGCCCGTTACCAAGTCTCATTTTTAAATAATGAAAACACATGGACTGTCAGTACCTTCAGGGTGTATTGTCAGGTGACGAGCTGTTTTCAAAACATCCATGGCAGAAAGTAATGACTTCAGAGCAAAATATTGTTCTCATTGGTATAAGTTGCCGTGAGACAAATCCCACACCCTCTGATGTCAATGGAAAGACTCCATTTGACTTCAAAGAGGACTGGATCAGGCCCTAAAAGAAATGTTGCCATCATAAAACACCGCAAATGCTTTATGGTTCATACGTTTAAAAAATGCTCTGCTCGCTGGTGATCTTCTGTGCAGTTTACCTGGCTACGTGTAACTTGTAATTTTTGTGTTTGCTTTGCAATGGATTTATGATAGAAGGATGCCCATAAAGTCTGATTTGTGAAGTGTTAAAATGATGTCCTGGAAAGCCACACAATGCCAAGGTATACAAGATGCCCCGTAATGCCTCAGCTCGAGGAAGGCTGTCCAACTTGCCCGATGTTACTAAGTTCTCACAAAGAAAAACAATGTTGTTTAACCATAGACAGATGCGTTAAAAATAGCTTGATTTTGTGCCCTTGTTCTTTTATTGGAATCGCTAGCTTTTAAATCTAAATTCAGGTTAGATTTCGAGGACAGAACTGTTTCCTGTATCTCCCAAAGCTTTGCTCGGGCGGTTGCTGGTTTGAGCAACTTTTAGAAATGGGTCAGGATGGGGGCCCTCTGTGTCCATGGCTATGAGCCCCTCGAGCTGGAAGCCCAGAGATAAGCTCCAAACCAGCAGCAGACGCAAGCTATTCAGCATAATTCCTTTCTCTCAACATTGTACCCTGATTTGAGGGCGGGTTATAAATGAGATTTGTTCCTTAGGATTGTTAAGGATGCGGCTCTGCAGAGAGGATCCGAGCTTCTGTGAATTAGTGCTTTGCTTATGCTGCGGAGCTCGCTGGCTGCCTTTGCCTCCCTGAGATCTCTGCTGGGTGGGGATGAGAGCTGCTCCTGCCTCTGGGCTGGCATCGCCAACCCGAGGGACGGGACCGCGCTGTGCCCTGGGGACGTCCGGCTTCCCTGGGCTGCAGGGAGGCAGCGGGCGAGTGGCAGTGCTGAGCAGGGGGCTCAGGGAGCCCCTGGGAGAGTGCTGCCCTCCTCTTAGAAAGCTGAGCTTTCGTGGTCCCCGTTTGCAGGGCAGGCAGCCGGCCAGACAGCTGGATTGCCATGGCAAAGACAGTGTCTGGCCTTTTTAAAAGAGAAACTTGCTAGATTTATGTGCGGGAATGGATGTAGTCCTTCTGGAGTTGACGCGGTCTAATGAATGAGATGGGGAGGAAAATACTTTATTCTTGCTATCAGGGGTTAACGACTCCTGCCCTCTCCGTTTTCCCCTGCTCATGTTTTCCCTCTCTCCCCCTCCTCCACTCCCAGTCCCCCCGCTGCGCCTCTGTATTTTCTGAGCAGTGGCACCACCTGGTTTGTTTTCTGTGTCAGGTATATTACAGACTGTCTGTCAGAGGTTAACTGCCACAGCCAGCTCAGCCTTTTCTCTTATTGTACCTGGTCTAACCTCCCTCCCTGCCTGGGTGCCTCTTGTTATGTTTCCCAGAATGTAACTGTACCTGGAAAAAAGAGCTTTTTTGGTCCTTTTTAGTTTTTCGGTGGTTAACAGGATGGTGAGGATGGTGCCTCTGCCTGCTCATTGGCCTTGGGAACCCGCTCTGTGTGCCTCCATCGCTCTGCCTGTGTGCTAGAGCCTGAAAGACCTTACAGCACAGAAGTGCACTTAAGTTACACATCAGTTTGCCTTTTCTGCTCTGAGAGAAAACACTGATGTGAATTTTCCTCTGTTGATGCCGACTCTGGCTGTGTCCCCAGTCCATATCAAAGAGGTCAATAGCCCTCCCCAGCTGCCTACATGCAAGGGAAGCTTCGGCTTGCAGCTCAGATGGGAGCTCTGGGATGGTTGTACAGGTGCTTGGCCTTAACCCTGAAAGAAGCAGGGCCTTCTGTTCTGCGCCAAGAGTATATCTGGGCCCCAACCCTTCTCTCAGGGTTGGGGCCAAGCAAAGAGGACAGTAAGAGGAGGTCTAATACAACTGTTTGAAGGGCAGCTACGAAGATGATGGGATCAAACTCTTCTTGGTAGTGACAGGTGATACAACAAGGGGCAATGGCCGCAGGTCGCCATGGGGGAGGTTCACGTCGGACGTCAGGGAAAACTTCTTTCCTGGGAGGGGAGTGCAGCAGCGGAACAGGATGCTAGTGGAGGGGGAAAGGAGGGAAACCTTCATCTCTGCAAGTTTTTAAGACACACATGGCTTTTCCTCAATAGGCACAAGCCCAGGTACGCCGTTGCTCAACGGCCTCAGCACTGTGTCTCTCTCACCAGCCTCAAAAACTACACACAGACCCATCCCCTCAGGGTACTGAAGGGCCAACCCAAAACTTCTCTTGTATCAGCTCTCCAGACTGAAGGGAATATCAGCATAAAGCTGCCCCCGGTACATCTGCAACTGGTTGGAGACCTTTCATTGTCTCTCCACAAGCTATTTTGCCATTGGACCACTGCCTGGTTTCGTAAATGGGAGGAATGTCTGTATGAACAATTCCCGTTCTCCTAGTAATGTTGTTATTGTCTGCGAGATTCCTTTCTCTGCTGGTGCAGCAACTGGGAGTTGTGTGATGAATGATGGACTGGATGGTCCCAAAATTTGGGTGTTGTAATGCTGCCTGGGAAAATGGGGCTTCTGCGTTCCTAGGTGGGGCCATCCCATAACGGGACGTTTCCTGGAGGTCACTGTTTGTATGCTGCTCACCTTCTGCGTCCCCGACTTAACGATCCTACAAATTTGACATGCAGAAGTGCAAAGGACCACCAGCAGCCACTTTATTCAACAAGAGCAGTATGCTGAATGCATAAAGTAGTATATAATGCTAAGTACCGTGAATAATCATCTCCAAGGCATATCGAATTGGGCTCTGAAAATTAATGGGCACTTTTGACCTCCTTTCTGTGCCTCAGCTCCGTGCCTATAAAATGGGAAGTGTACCGCTTTCCCATTTTGCAGGGTGAACAGCAAGTGATTAATATTGGGCAAGCACTCATATGTTACATTGAAATGCTCTTTAGAAAAAACTAGAGAGAAATTAATAATCCTGCCTTTGGAGCAGGGTTTGGGATGCAAAAGAAGGCATAGAGAGACATTGCGTAGTGAGGGGGGAGCAAAATTTTGAATAGCTGCTCATTCATTCAGCACTGTTCACTGTGTGTGAATAAGATACGTAAAAATGGTCCGAAACGATGCTGTAATTAAAGACCCCATCATGACATATAAGCACAAGAGACCTGTAGTGAGATACCCGCTTTCCTTAATTGGCAGTGCTTGATTTTGAAGCCTAAATGCAGATTGTTTTTTAAAATGTCATTTTAAATATGATTCCTCAGACAGAAAGCTTATGTTCAGACAAAGCTCTTTAATTTGATTAGCCAGGAATTGCATCCCTTTTTGCTTTTCAGTCTTTTAAACGAATGAATTCTTAGAAGACAGTGCCCAGAAATTAAATGCTTACCAATACAGGTACTAATGCGACTTCAGAGAAAGAATTAAATTCTAAGAGTTTTGGAAAGAACCTTCTATTTATATAACTTCAGTCACTGTATCAGAAACAGTAACTACATCAGATGACTCAAAGTACACAGCAAATACAAATATCTGGATTAACAGATACAGGGATCCTCTAAAATCAAATCTATAATTCAAGAGTATTTATGCAATATGCTGGAAAAATTCAATAAACAGCAAAGTCTGAGTGTAAGTTATTGAGATTAAGGTTGTATTTTTTTCCCAAGTGATTCAAGATGAAGAGATGGATCCTAAATACAATGGATTAGTTGTTAAATACTGGAGTTAAGTTTCCTCACTGGAGCAGTAGGCAAAAGGATGGAGGGTTGTGATGCAGAACACGACGGATGAAATATGAAACAGAAACAGTTCTTAGCTCAAAAGTTTCAGCAGGACTATAGTTGGTAATAATAAAGAATACTCTTGTTGACATGCATTTTATAAAGGTTAGGGTTGATTTTCATCGCCAGAAATATTTTTTCCTTGGCCCTGCATTTGCTGCATTTTTCCCAAGTATTTTGCATTGCCTGTTAGCCCGCGGAACACTAGAGCATCTCTAACATCACCGAGCGTCTCTTTGCCAAGTTCCAGGAATAGAAGAACAGCTACCAAGAAAGGCCGTTTTTCTGGTATTCCAACTTGCACAGTGAAATGCAAAGCATTTGAAAAATAAGTCTGGGAACTTGGCTGGTGCTCCTCGGGGATTACCCATCCATTACCCATTCCCTCTCTTACAGACCAAATGGCAGAACTGAAACGGGAAGGTTTCATGAGGAGAACAAGTTCCCTGGCTGCTTTCATACTTCTCCATCAAGGAAGAGTAACATCTCACTCAAATGATCAGATAGTCCTCCGCCATCTTCCTCCCAGGCATGTGGCTAACAGATACTAACTTACACACACATGAAGAGGAGGCTGTTTTCCATCTTGTGGTATTGTGGTGCCGTCACCCCCCTCAGACCAAAGCAAGATACTGCTGAGCAAGGCACATGGGGACTCCTGAGCCGCTGCTGTCTCAACCATGCCGGGACGCTAAAGGGCATAACACGAGACCATCTTTCAGGTCTAATTGCTACCCAGAGAACAAGGAGCGCAGTCTTCTATTTGCGGGTGCACCAGCCTTTGGCAGAAGCAGCAGCAGTTTCTGGGGTGGGATACTTTTACCCTGGATTTTAGCATGCTGTTGTAGCTTAGAAGGGGAAGAGGAGTACCCCTTACAGTAGGTTCATTTTATCCTTCTGACTTTCATCCCTTCTGCCTTTCTTTTGTACTTACGAGTGCTTGGCATGCAGGGAGCTTCAAATGTGTCTCGACAATTTTGCAACCAAGTTTATCACCATGGGCTAAACACAATGCCACCCTGGGCAAAGATGTGAACCGAGGTGGTGGGTTAGCTCTAGCTGTTTTTTCTCTGTTTTACTTAGACCCCTCTGGATGGATTGAGGTTATTCTTTGGATTGCAGGTTATGCAGAAGTGCCTTCAGCCTGGATGGGAAGACAGCATGTACTATAAAGGGGGAAAATGAATGAGTGAGCTGAAGACAGTCCATTCAAAGCACTGCTCTCTGTGTTCTCAGAGGGATATTTCGGGGGCATTCAGTATGCACAATATTGGCAAGAAAAAACCCTTCTCCGTATTTTTTTTTTAGCTAACCTGGTCCAGTGTCCTCCCAGGGAAAAACTCTGATTTGCCTCAGCGGGCCTTGTGCCCTTTCAACTTGAATAACACTGCAGGCTTTTCCAGACACCCTTAAATAACACGAAGGTGACCCATGAACTGAACTAATAAACATAACCAGTCGAGCTCCTTAGGATCAGGCTTCACTGTCTCAGTTTCACCATCAGTTTTGGTTACTCCAGGCGCTCAGAATCATGGTCCTGAATTTTCCTCCCTTACTTTTATGTTTAACCAGCCTCTCATTAGGCTTCAATTGATATTCATTTTTCATGAGAGCTAATTGTTTTGACCCATGCAAACAATTAATGGTTATTCTTAGAGCTAAAGTGTAATGTCTTGCATGCAGCTGCCTTTGATTACCATGTTTCTGAGGCCCCTCTATTATTTTGCCTCCTCAGTAAAGCCTTATATGATGTTATAGTCACAGATAGCACAGCAAAAACTTTGCAAGTATGAAAGAACAGAGTGGAAATAGTCATCAGGAGCTGGAGGCTTGAGTCCTGTTGCATGGTTGCTGCCCGCTGGCTCCTGACTCCTGTGGAGCTGGAACTAGAGTTCAGTGACAGCAAAGTGGTGAGG
This sequence comes from Anhinga rufa, assembly GCA_013400875.1. Taxonomy (NCBI): domain Eukaryota; kingdom Metazoa; phylum Chordata; class Aves; order Suliformes; family Anhingidae; genus Anhinga; species Anhinga rufa. Next base: position 23,456 of record VZTV01069881.1, on the reverse strand, counting down.
GACTTTCTGCTGATGAATCTGGAGTCCTGGTGGCCACCAACGTTACTCCTGAGCGTAAATCATTCAGCTTTTCCTTTTTCCACATTTACCAGGTGGCTGGGTGGGGTTGTGGGTCTAACACCTCAAGCCAAGTGGCTGGGGAAGGGCAGAGCTCACCAGGAGGGTTTTGATGCCTGCGAGATCGGGGCATCATTTTGGAGAAGCATTTGGGCTTTCTCCTGCATAAGTCTGGAGGAGCATTGCTGGCTTGCAAGGTTGCCATGGAACTAATTTTCTTGAATTTTTATCTTTTGGTTTGTTCATTTGTTTTTCCTTAAAGCCCCTCATCTTTAGTAAACCTTTCCACCCAATGAGGAGTAACTGGGACTTTGCTAGAGCCTAAGGTGATGGTCTTAAATTGTCCTAAACTCCTTATTTTTCAAGTGAAGAAACATAAATAAGTAGGAAAACGGGCCTGCATTTCTCGGGGTGAATGAAGCAGCAGCTTACACTGCCTGGAGTGATGTCCGTCATGGGTCAAATGGTGCACAGCTACAAATCGTGTCTAGCGTCTACCAGTAATCCCACAGCTGCCTCCTTCTCTATATAAAGCAACTTACTGAGGAGTTAAAATAAGCCCATTTCATTACTAAAGCAAGGTTTTCAAGCTCACTTCAGATATGTTACATGTAGGGTTTTTAAGTACAACATTTCAGACCTAGTTCTGCAAAGAGGCTTACCTTTGTGGGTTGCATTAAAATAAGCAAGTACTCAAATCTTCACAGAATTGATGCTCTCAGTAGAGCTGGCCGGATAATTTTCTGTTACAACAGTTTTCAAACGGTTCAATGGTTGCCAAAACCCAACAAAAACAGTTTAAGAAAAGACACTTTTTCATTTTAAAACAAAAAGTAGGAAAATAGTGAAGAAAAAAATTTTTTTTTCATTTTCCTCTAAATTTTTTCATAGGAAAACAAATAATTTCCTGAGTAGTTCCAGCCTTAAATAGTTCCTTTAACTGTCTTGGTTTGTTGAGTCGAGAATATAGCAAGCTAAGGTTTGTTTTTTTTTTTTTATTTGAGCAGGCACGTGTTCACAGAGATTAGCTATGGACAGAGACATGGGCAGAGATGCTCTGGTACATGCACAGGTTTGGCAGATACGACTTTAGCCACTAACGAGTTTTAAACTACAAAGCAGTTTTTGTCAACTATAAAAAGCCAAAAGTATTTTTTAAAAATCAGATATTTTAAGTGTGTATAAGACAGCACACAGCTGTTGATTTTAACTTCAAGGGTGTAGCCTAGCTTTTAAAATGGTCATGTTCGAGTGCCCAGCCTGTGAGCAGTTGCACCTACGAGTAGCTTTGCATCTTGCAGCCTCTTTGGTAATATCTATCCAGTGCCCAAAGTGCAACCTTTGGTTTTGCTCTGTCCCCTGCCTGCTTTCCACCCCCATGGCTGCTCACGTAGGGCACATCGTGGAGGGAGCAGAAGGGCCACCTGCAGTGTGTCCCTCTCTGATGTGCGTTCTGGAAATACTCGCATGTTTTGAGTCACCCTGCTCAAGGCTTTGAATCTTTTTACTCTACCTATACTGTCTTTTATGTCTTTCAGAACAGGGGCAATTTCTTACTCTGCAGCAGGCTCAGCATCACAGATCTTACCAGGGGCCTCTAGGTGCTACCAAACTGCAGATATTAAGAACAGCTTGTAGGCCTGGGCACCAAAGTTTGTTACAGCACTTATTTATTACCAGTCTCATATAACTCATTCATGGTAAACAATGCAGGTTTTATTATGTGTAAGTAATAGGAGACCTTTGCTTTTTCCACTAACAAACATGCCATGGGTAATTATTCCTGTATTAAAACGACATGTGGACATATTTGTGACATGCAACAGTTCCACTTCTTTGAAGAGAAGTATTATTCTAAACAAGGTTAGCCACCATTTATTCTGAGGGGCTCTTGCGTTTCTGTGTTCGAAGTGCTTTGCGGCTTTCCTTGTCTATTTGATAATCATTGACATGTTCCGTCGTTAACCTTCAAGCAGCTTTGCTTGAAACTTTATATGCAACTTTTCAAACATTTGTCTTGCATTGCAGACTGTGGTTTGCTGGGGCTGTTTTTATGATCACTAGTGGTAAAATCAGGAAGATGAAAAATGGGTGTGTGTTGAAGAGCAGCATATCCAGCATTCTAGGTCTTAAATTAGAGTGATGAGCATAAACATTGCAAACAGAGCTTTTTCAACTCAATTGCAATTATATTTGAAATTACCTACAATTACCAGCAACCATCTCAAAGCTAGAAATTAACTTTGTAGGCTCTCCTCCAGATGGATCAGCTGTTAAACGTGCTGTCTCGTGCAGCTGAATGGAGGGGAGGAAAAAGGGCGAGGAGGCATCTGAACGGCAACTGTGCTGTCTTCTGGCTGAAGCAGAGCTTGTGCTGCCTGCCATGAATGTGCATGCTTTCACTTTGAAATAAACCCATGCCACTTTTTGAGACATAGTTTGGGAAACTGTGGCTTTGCTGACCTCAGCGGACTCTAACCCCGAAAACCAGTGCAGAAAGTCACCCTTTATTTTTGCTGTGAAAACTGGCTGAGGGACTGCTTCCCCTTTACTGTGTAAGGCTGCATGGGGAGGCTGGGGAAGAGTCCGGCCCTGGCCGCTCCCTGGCTCCACTCCCCACAAATCCTGCCATTAAAAGGCAGAAGCAAAGCTCCTCTGCGGCACTCAGGGTTGCTGGGGGATGACCCCGTCTTTCCAAATAGGACTCCCATTCCTCCATACCTCCCCGTACTGGATACTGTGCAGTTTGCAGAATCCAGCATCCAGAGGTGAATTAATGTGAGCAGGAAGACATCCCTGAGCAGCTACCAGAGAAATGAACACACCGCACTGACTCTCACGGTAGCACTCGGGTCTAGCAGGGTGCCCTCCCTTCCTACGTGGAGCTTGGTGAGCAGGCTGCCCATGTCTCCTTCCCCTGAGTCAAGTCGTGAGCAAAAGGTTACATGTATGGCAGATCCACTTACAGCCTGACCAGCGAGAAAGTAATATTTTCTAATTCCTGCTCTGCTTGATGATTTCCTGCTGTTATTTCTTCAACTGATCTTCATAATTCATCTGGCTAACTCTATGTACCAGTTTCTTCCATAGCCACTGTGAGAAGTTCAGACTCCTCTCCCTCTTCTTCCAGAATCAATCGGTGCACAAGGATGTTGCCGTGGCTCTGTGGCTGCCGTGGACTTCGCTGATTTTTGGCTGATGGAGCTGAGGGAAGTATTTTGCCCAAAGCATCTCAGAAATGCTTGTGATTTCAGTTTCCAACATGACTCTGAGCTGGGGAATGAGAACGTGCCAGGAGTGTCAGTGACAGCTTTAGAAATGGATTGTTTGCATAAACTTGAAAACAGTACAAGCATAAATGTATTTCCTTTGTTTAACTTTTCACTCTTGTTTACTCATCTCTGCTTCTAAAAGGCTTTGCAAGTAAACTCTGCAAATCTTTGAGTTTCACAGGCATTAATGGGGGCTGGGAGTTCTGGGACCGCTCCTCGGCCCCGCCGTCTGGGAGCTGAGGCGCGGGGCAGGGCCGTAAGGCTCCGATCCACAAGCTATCAGAACCAGCAGGAAGACTTTTACTTACTTTGCCTTGGAAACCTCTGTGCCCTTGGGGTTTCGCTGACTCCCCAAGGACAGCACCCATCTCCTTGGTGCTGTGAAGTGATGTCTGTAAAGCTCTGTGAGCCTCAGCTCCTTCTCCACGTGCTTCAGGGGTGTGGGCAACGCAGAAAAGTGACCTGGAAAACCAGACAGACTCAAGGTTTCCTCAATGCAGCTGAGGAAAATAGACGCTTCTATGGATGGTAGAGTTTGTTCTTTGCTAGACAAAAACTACTTAGGCTGTGAGGTTTTGAGGGAAATAACTGGTTTTTAGTCCCATGTTTTACAGCACCAGTGCAGTGGAGTCCGGTCTATGCACACTGGGGAGGAGGGAGAGGAGCTTCAACTATATAACACAGGAAAATCCAGGTCTCATATGGCTTTTATAACAATTCCCGCTCCCCTGCAATGTCTAATCACTCACCTTATTAAACCTGTGCATATACCTCCATTTGGGCTGTCCTTGTTCTGCATGGATTTAAACTGGGGGCATTGGTGGATGACATTTTAAATGGCTCCTAAACCTACCGACTTTCTCATTGCCTCTTATGGCAGCTATGGGGGATGACAAACCCTTTGGCTTAGCACCGCAGAGAAAGGGAGGACCAGGACAGCGTGCAGGCTTCTTGCTTTGGAGCTCCCAAGAGCTCCAGGCCCGACTTCCCCATCCCATAGTTATACACATCACTGGTCCTGGGGAATTTATTTCCTGTGATTGCCACTCACCTGTGGGAGGAAGGCTCGAAAATCAGTTCAGGCAGAAGTGTTTGGGCCCGGTGCCTGCCAGGCATGTTGAGTAGCCTGCATGTCTTGTGCAGCTTTCGACACTGGGGAGACCAGAGGCAGCTGTAAATGGGCTCTGGAGCGTAGAGAACAGTCCTTTATAACTGGTGGCTCTTTTGGGACTCGCAGACTGCTCCTGCGGGGTCTCTAAAAGTTAACAGAGAAAATTGTTGGAAGGCTCAGATTTGCTCTGCAGGAGCCCACGCTAGCACTTGAGTGTTCCTAGGATTTCTGCAGTTCTGGTATGCTGGACATGACTTGCTAAAAAAAAATATCTGCTCTTGCAGTTAAGGCTCTGAACCAATGTGTACAAAAGCTGGGTTCTCTCAGATTTCCAGAACACTGGACAAGTTACTTAAGCCCAAATCTGCAAAGAATACTTTGTAGCTTGATTCCTGTTGAAATAAATAGGAATGAAGTGTATGAACATCTTTGTGGATCTGAACTCTTACCTGTTCTGGAATGAAAATTTCATCAACTTTCTGCCTGTCTAGTTTATTTAGACTAAAAATCTGTGAATGTAAAAACTGTTTTCTCAGTGCATATGAATGGAGCCTGGCATGAACTTTGTCACAGCCAAGTCCTCCAAGCACATCAGATACGTCACAGAGTCTTGTGTTAAATGAGCAAGAGTCTGCAGTGTGATAAGTGTTACACCTGTGGCTTTGGTCATTATTTTTAGCCTGTTTTCCTAAAAGGAAAGAAAGATTTATGCAGTCATGCTCTGTGTGACTGCTTGGGTGTGTGGGTCCCTGTCCCTGCTTTTTTGCCCCCATCACTCTCTACCCATAGGCCAATTTCACCCAAACCTGGGAGAGTCTCAAAAGTATTCACTTTTAACAAGTTTTATGCAAATACATGGCTAGGCATTGCAGAGAGACCTACCTACTCCTCCTAGCACAGGGAAAGCTACGCTCAACCCTTATTAAACATCAGAAATGGAAGGGAGGAGGAAAGCAGGAACAGGTTAGAACATGGTGTAATGTGAGTACGAGATAATCCACCCTTCAATTAAAAAGATAATTTTATGTGGATTCTCTAGTGTTTAATATGATGCACAGCGGGTGATGATTTTCTTTCAGCTGGAGCACTCCTCTCTCTCCCATGAGGATGCTCTGGCATCTTATACAGGGAAGGCTCACACTGCAAGCACAACTCAGCTAAACAGTCAGCCATCCACAAAGCATAAATCTAAAGGGACCCAGGCTGCATGAGGCCCAGAGCTTGTGTAGCTCCTCTTTCTCTTACGTGCACACCTCAGTGCAGAGAGGCAGCTTACAGACTCTGAGGGTCAATCTGGGGATCTCCAGACACTTCAGGTCGAGCAATTTCTTGCATAAGTGACCCCAGCAAGGTCAGGCTAATGACGGGTCTGTGGGACTGCTCGTGCCAGTAGTCGCCCACCATTGCGCAAACTCTTGTCCTCAGCAGATGAATACTCCTACCTGCCTCATGTCCTACCTGAGGAGCTGTGACTAATCACAGTTGCTGAATCTTGCAGGAAATCGATACCTGCAGTCAACGTTTTATTTCTCTGAAGTTGTCTCTTACATCAAAATAAACCCTGCCAGTCTTCTGACCGACACAGGTTTCATTTGATACCACACACCTTATAGAACAATATATGGTTATTACTTTTCCTTTCTCCTTTGAAGACTGCAGAGGTACCAACAGCCCCTTTCCCAGGCACAGTCGTTGGAGTAGAATATTAACCCAGCGCATTCACTAAGCAAGGACGATTTTACACGTCTGTAACCTATGTCGTCACCCTGGATCTTTTCCTTGTCTCCCAAACTAAATAGCTGGGGTAGGTGGGATGCTAAGCAATATTCAGACTTTGGTGAGCCCCTGACCTTGTCAGATGTGTGTTAACATTGTCAGGTGCATAAAATCATTTGGTGTGACAGTGTGGTTGTTGTAGCTTTGCCTAATCCTGCCTCTTTCACCTGTCTGTAAGTCTCTACCACCATCTGCTCTGAAAGTTGTGCCCCAGCTGCTTGTCCCCTGCAACACTGGATGAAGCCTTTCCAGGGCTCCATGCTGGATCATCTAATCATAGAATCACAGAATCACAGAAGGGTTTGGGCTGGAAGGGACCTTTAGAGGCCATCCAGTCCAACCCCCCGCAGTGAGCAGGGACATCCCCAACCAGAGCAGGTTGCTCAGAGCCCCGTCCAGCCTGACCTTGGATGTTCCCAGGGATGGGGCATCGACCACCTCTCTGGGCAACCTGGGCCAGGGTCTCACCACCCTCACTGTAAAACATTTCTTCCTTATATCCAGTCTAAACCTACCCTCCTTTAGTTTAAAGCCGTTACCCCCTGTCCTGTCACAACAGGCCTTGCTAAAGAGATCGTCCCCACTTTTCCTATAGCCCCCCTTTAAGCACTGGAAGGCCGCAATAAGGTCTCCCCGCAGCCTTCTCTTCTCCAGGCTGAACACCCCCAGCGCTCTCAGCCTGTCTCCACAGCAGAGGTGCTCCAGCCCCTGATCACCTCCTTGGCCTCCTCTGGCCCCGCTCCAGCAGGTCCATGTCCTGTCTGTGCTGGGGGCTCCAGAGCTGGACGCGGCGCTGCAGGGGGGTCTCACCCGAGCGG